>VXBX01007125.1:3121137-3143540 GCA_013400415.1 Scytalopus superciliaris
TAGAATTTGGGACAAAGTATTGGAAAATCAGAATAGATCTCCAAAATAACTTTTAAGAGGCTGTTCATAGTGAACATGTTTTAACACAGTGTTTTCTTTCTACATGAAATGAAAAAGAGAATATGCTCATAGCCCTCTGATCAGTTCAGAGAAAGTGAGCAGGAATGGAAGTTGTTGGGAGAAGACTGATATTTAGAGGAGAATTTGCGTGATCTCCTTTACACAGTTATCTTGGTGTTGGTAAAACTGAAATCAGGAGCATGTGCACACACATGCTGGTTCAGAGCAGTTTACTGTGTCTTCTCTCCTGTGTGCTGGAATACCTTAAGGACCCCAGGCACCAGCCCTCCAGCACAGAAACGTAGCTGCCCCAAGCAGTGACAGTTCCCTATTAGTGCTGCCCCACAAGCACGGGGCAGAAGCACAGAATATAATTCCATTCCATTTTATCTGCTCTCAGAGAAAACACAAGATTAAATAAGTCTCACCACTGCTAACCACTGGCTAACAGAAGAAAGGATGAATGCTCTGCCTCCCTCTCTCATCAGGCAGTTAACTGCATGCATCCTTTGCCAACTACATCTACTTTGTGCTTGAGCAAATTTCTTTAAGCTGACAGGAATAGGAGTAATGTGTCTCATCAATCGGGCTTTCATCCTGTTTCATCAAACTTCTTAAGCTTTTTTTTTTTCCCCTGGCTTTCTGATTTGTTTCTGAATCTTCTATCTCTTCGTCTCAGACCTCCTCCAAAGAGCATGTTGTACAGTGGTTTTCTTCTACAGAAACTAGATTTATAGGATTTATGGCATAGGGGGATCTGCTTTACAGTGGCTGCTAGCCCTTGGGTATCAACAGATGCTTTCTATGCTAAGGAAAAAGAAAATCTATTCATTTTTTGTATTGTATGCTATTGTTCAAAGTCTGGTATCGAGATCAAGGGGGTCACCCAACTCAAAGCTATCACATAGTAATGCTTTCTTTTTGTACAGGCAGAATAATTTCCAAACAGATTATTGGCCCTGGTAAGAAATAGCAAAAGTGTGTTCCAACCCTTAGTAAAAGATTCTTTTTCAGGAAACTTTCAGTATCATCCAAGTAGTTCTGAGGTTTTAGTTGACAAGGCAATGGCACAAAATTACTGACCTCCCGGTTTTATGCTAATTGATTTTAAATCTATTTTGTGGTATCAGGAGGCCTGGTACTTGGTTAGTGGGTTGTTTAATGCTGTCTGTAAATCTGGCCTTCCTGCTTTTCTGAATTCAGGGATTCTCATATTGAGGTTTATCACCTTCCCAGAAATGTGCTGTAATTGGGTTTTTTCCAGGGTGGGGTACGCATGTGGGAATCTGTCTGCTGGTCATGCCAGTATCTATCCAATTGGCCAGGTGCAGGTAGCCCAGTGTGTGCTCTCCCCACTGCCCAAGCTGGTGCTTAGGCAAATGCCAATCTGGAAATCACGTGCAGCCTTCTCTCCATGGCCCTGACACCAAGTCAGAGCGACTGCTGGAACTGGCTGGCATCCAGCTGCCCTTATGTGCAGCCAGGGCTGCCTGTTTTGCATAGAGGGAGCCTTACATGACCTTACATTTATGCTAGGATGCAAATTAGCCATTTTGATAGTGAATATTATTCATACAATGATATTTCATGTCTCCATATTATTTCTGACATTGAACATTATCTCATAATTTTTTTTGCATTTACAGAAAACTCCTTTTCTCTTTAGCTGTATATCAAAGGTAGCTCAATTCTCAATGAGTTTGAATTCATGGCTCACTTGGCCTTCATAGCAATCTGAAGAAATGGTGTCTGCTCTTGAAGCATAACTTCAATATTTAGTTGCAATTCCAGTTTATTACAGCTGGTGTCAGTCATAAATTCTCTCAGAATTCCATTCTTAAGTAGAAGGCTCATCAAATTACTGATTTCCATTCACTGTGTTTAGTGTTTGCATCTAAAATAGTTTAGAACCTATTAATGGGTTTTAAGCAAAAATTCAGCTTCATTTCATCAGGCTTGAAACATGGAGATGAGTCTTGGAAGACCTACAATACACTGTCACCCAATGCTTGGAAGTAGTTTATCACTTCTTGTCTTCTGTGTCATGTACTTGAGGTCTTGCCCCTTTCAGAAAGTCAGAGATTCTTTGCGTGCTGCAATCATAGGGACTTTTTTTATATGAGGGTAGCAATTGATATCCTGTCAGATTGCATTTGATACTGTGGATTGCAAGGTTATCACTGGGGAATTCACCTGCACGATAATCTAATACTTTTAAAAATTTTTCTTAAAACCTTTTTTTTTTTTTTGGTGGCAGGGGTTGCCCCATTTGTTTCTGAGCAATGTCTAAAATAATGGATCCTTTAGCCTGGACTGGAGTCTTGCTTATATTTAAACATTAGCTGATAACAATTTTATGCATGGTGTAAATCTTTACATAATGAAGTGCTTTGGCATTCATCTCATGCAGTTATATTTGCTTTTTGATGACAAACTAAACTGCCACTGGTGTATGTGGCATTTCAAGTGCCCTCTACCATTCCAGCCTGATTTTCTTTGAACTTGTGTGCTTGCATTTTAAATTAGGAATGTAATATTAAAGTATTTATTGGAAATAGCAACTTCTGAATGCTTAACCCTTCCCAACTGGAATACCTGTGGGTTAAGTGTGGTTTTGATGTAAAGAAGGACTATTTTCTTATTGTCTTTCAAAGGACTTGCTCCTTGTTATTCCACAAGTGAATTTGACCCTCAGTTTGCAAATCCCCACTCTTCTTTCCTTCTCATATGCAATGTTCTGTGACAATAGAAATATAATGTTCAACCTTGTTTTGTCTTGTTAACAGCATGTGGTTAGAATATTGTACTGCCATTTCAGTAACATTTTTACACTTGTCCCCTACTGTCTTGGCTGGTTGCCAGCACGGTGATTTATGCTTTGTTTGCCTCCAGATGTGAGTATTGCTTTTCTTTCCTGGATGGGCTATCTGAAAGGGTTCTTCACATATTAAAATGCTGAAGCTTTCAAATCAGGGACTTGCTTGAAGTAATTTTCAGTGAAAATGAGCATAAAAATTCCTAAAGGAACTGAAAACACCTGGACAAAATTTCTATTTCAATAAAAATTTAGAAACTAAATTATCTTGGCTTTAAAATGATGATGTAAGCTATTACAGATTCAAAGTATGTAACCTCATCTTTTTAACTGCAGCCCTGGGCTATATTTTCTAGTCAAGGGAAACTTTCCTATGCCACTTAATATGTTTAGAAAGAACTCACACCTTTATGGTGAAAAGACACCTTAAACAGAACATTTTTATAAGCCTTTGATTTCTTTCTTATTTCACTTCAGGAATTAGTTTAATGCCTACTTTAATATATGTTGAACTTCAAGGAAGTTAGAATTTTATACTCCTAATCAGTGCTACATTCAGAGTACTTAACCTTATAAATATGTTCTGTTTCATGTAAGACTCCTTTTCCTTCACTTCCCCAAGTATTTGCAGAAAATAGTTGACTTAAACAACTTATAATCAGGGATGTTGGAGGTGAACACAGAAATAATCATGGTTTAATGACCAAAGCAAATAATTTAGAATTAAAAAAACCCTATTAGTTTTTATCCTTCTGTTCAGCCCCTGCTTCCCAAAATACATGCTCTTGAGTTTCTTGGGTGCCTCTGACTTCAGTATGAATGATAGGCTAGCACAGTTTTCCATAAAATGTATCAAGAAAATGCATTATTAATTTGGAGTAAATATGACCATCTTTAGAGGAAATGGCTCAGATTCAGACATCTGGAAAATGAAAGCATTATGTGTTGACCTACTGCAATTTGCTATGATGGCAGTAATTTCATATTCATTTGCCTTGGTACTGGTGAAGAGAGTATTGTATTTAAAAACAGAACTCATTGCACTGAATTATTTAGAAAAGTACTCTGAAACCAGAGGAGAACCACTGCAGCTACATCTAATCAAGCAAGACACATTCCAGTTTGGTTGTCTTTAATTATACAGGGTCAAAATGTATTCATTTGTGAAGGCACCTTCCCTTCTGCAGCAACAGGAGGCAGATCCCCTGTGTAACCTGATAGTGGTACAAAAATGCCCCACCAGAGACAGGAAATCGGTGCTTTTTACGGAGTAACTGGACCAGTTAGTCTCTGAAAGTCCCTGACCCAAGGCAAAAAGGGCTTTTAGAAATTAAATAAATAACTGAGGAAAACCATGGAATAACAAGGTGGATGTTGAGCTTGCAGTTCTATTTATTAACAGCAGAACTGTGCGCCGCTGGTTCTTCAGAGGGTGTTTGTGCTGCCTTCAATTACTTGCTGAGAGCCGCTCAGATCCGGCCTCCGTGTCATTGTTTGTATTGCACAGGAACATGAATCAAGTCTGTCACGCTTTTGATGTGTCTGCCAAGTCAACAGCACAGTCATTGTAAGTACTTATCAAAACCCGCTCCGTATTTTCTACCAATGAGACAGAATAATTTTTGCCCCTTTGCTTGTTTTTATCGCTCTGTGGAAGATTCCTTTAAAAGCAACATTTATTTGTCAGCTGGAAAAAATGATCTTGTCAGATGCTATTCTTAATTACAGATTTTGAGATTTATGAAGTTTACATTTTATTTTTCACTTCAGGACATATTGTCTCAAAAAGCATAAAGTAAATATTAGAGCTAGCACTGCATTTTTATGTTTGCTTACTTTGGCAGTTACTTTATAAAATTCCTCTACTTGTAAGGAATCAGATCTAGCAATAGTCCTTCCAGAAAGCAGAGGTTTGGACAGGTAGACGTTTATTGAATCCAAAAATACAGTTAAATACAAGCTATCCTAATCTCTTTATGGGAGAATATTAAGCTGACATTGTCAGTTTAATTTCATCAAAGGCATAAATGTCCTGTTGCCCCAGGGACTCCAGGAAAAGGTATTTTCAGTTTTGGTCATTATGCCAGGCATAATAGGCTCTTTGCTGAATTGCTGTTATGGTCTTAAAATAGGAAACGCAGCAGCGCACAGAGAATAGTATACAGGAAAAAAATCCATACACTTTCAATTTGGGTTGTCTGTAATGGACAAATGCTCCAAGACAAGATAAAACTATGGTAAAATTCCAGCCCTGGAAATTAGGTGGTCTTTGATTCTGTATCTAATCTGGAAGCTTTAATTAGACTCACAGGTTTGGTTCTGTACCCCTTAGAGTTCAAATCAGTCCTAATTGAATAGTTGATGCTGATGTCACAGTTTAAGACCAAATGACAGTGCAGGGACTAAATAGATTTGGATACCAAAACACTGCAATCATAGATTTATGCAGTCCCTGGAATTACATGTCTCCCCTGCTCTGTGGAAGAGATGGCACAGTCCAGGAGAGAACTCAACAGGGAAGCTTAATCTTCTAGCCCTGTCACGTGTCCTCCTCTGGCTGTGACCATCCTCTTCCTTGCAGGTGTCCCTGGAGAGTGAAGACATGTTCCCAAGACCATCCCCTGGCCTGCCGCAGGCCCTATCAGTAGCAGTGTCAGGCAGAGAATGCCTTTCTTTGGGCTGGTTCCCTCCTGCCCCCAGTGCCTGACTCTGGGCTGGCTCCCTCTTGCCCCCAGTGCCTGACTCTGGGCTGGCTCCCTCCTGCCCCCAGTGCCTGACTCTGGGCTGGCTCCCTGCTGCTGGTGCTCACAATCTGCTCCTCTCAAAGGTTCTTCTCTGTAAGAGACTTCTCCACTCTTGTCAGTAAATTACTCCCTTATGCTGTAGGGTTGAGCTGCTACAGCAGGTTGTTTTCTTTAAAACAGGTCTGCAGTGAGTGTCTCAAATGTGTTCTCATTCATTTATTAGATGTCAGGTACTAACCCTGGAATTACTGGATTTAAATTCTCACCTACAGCCCATTTCTCTGATACCTAATAATAACCATCAACAGTCAGTTTTGTATCCCTTTTACTGCATTTTAAACAAACAATCAAAACCCTAACTGCATTGCTGCTGGTGACATTGGCCATAAAGCTTCAGCTGTATGCTTAGTGCAAAAAAAATGAAATAAAAATCAACTGCACCAACAACCACCCCCACATCTCCATCCCCACTGAAACAACAAAATGCCTGCGGCTTTATAGAATGCAAAGATTTCTTGATTGGACTTGATCCACTTTATTTCCAGTAAGTTTCACAGTCAGGAGAGGAAAAAAAAAGTTGTTCTGTTTAAAGCATAATAAAAAAATAAAATTTAATGGATTCATTTGCATTTTTCTATCAGTTATCCATGATTCATACTTACATCTTGGAATACAATACATAGATGAGTCATACAGAGAAACAGCCTCTGCATAGGAAATTACACTGTCATTTTAAAGTAACATTGCTTTCCCAAGCTCAAAGATGGCCCACAGTAATCACAGATAAATCTCCACTGAGTTGGAGCACTTGTTTAGAAAACCAACTCCCCTCCGTGTGTGTGGAACCAGACCCTGACTCAGAGCATATGGGGGCTCAGTTACTAACTCCTGTTAGCTTAGGTGGCCCTGGGAACCTCTCAGGCTCACCACTTCAGCTTATCTTGTTTTCTAGGAACAAGGTATCTAAAAGGACAGCTTGAACTTTGGTCTTCTGCCTGAGCCTCATTCCAGGGCTGTTCGTTCCTTTCTTGGAGCTATATGTACACCTGAAGTCAGATGGTCAGGCCTCGACTCCTTGTGTGCTACATGCAAACTCCTACAGAGCACACACTCAGCGAGCCTTAGAAGAGGCTTGAGAACAGCCAAGTCAGGTGTACGTGCCAGGCCAAGGTCCCTCTGAAGGGAACTGCCAGTGTAAGAGCCACTGGCTGTCCCCAATTCCACAGGGAGCTTAACAGTATCAGCCCAAAGAACTGTGGCCATTGGACCTCACTGCCTAGGGAGGTGGAATTACTCTGCCCATGTAAGGCCTTTGATAAAGAAGCATCCTTTGTATATTAGCACATCCTCTTAAAAGTTCTGGAGGCTTGGAGAATACCTTGTTCTCTTCTGTATGAGGTCATCATTCAAGACAGAAGGAGTGGAGCCCAAGAGCTTCCTAACTTTTCCAGGATGCCCTTGAATATTCCTGAGTGATGGAAATAGGAGAGATTGAAAATATCATATCAACAGCATCTGACTGCCAAATGTGCTGCAATTCCCTAGCCTTTTAAATAAATGCTATTCATATGCATTGCAAAGCCTGCAAGATGAGGAACTAAACATACTAAGATTTGAAGCTCTGCACTCAAGAGGCTGAATATCATGCAGACTGTGGTTTCTGAGTTCAAATATGAGTAAACCACAAATTTTCCCAAATTCTGGAAACACAAGACTGCACATCTTTAATCACTGGTATATAGTTTACCTGATTAGTGTTTTCAGAGCAATAGCGAAACTCACAGAGGGAAAACAGACATGAAAACTAGACTGTATGCATGAAATATCAGTGATGATGTTATATATGCATGTGAAATTTGTACTTTATTCAAGTCAGGATCTAATCCAGCTCCCATTAAGTCAGTGGGAATTTTGCCAATGAAAACAATAGTAACGGGATAGGGCCAAAATAATTTAATCCACCCTCTTCAGCTGCTGTGCTCACAGCAAGAATGTTGCCATTAAGAAGTTTATATGGACATAAATATTCACTTTAATTTCCTAGAGTTTATCTACTTGCTTAAAATTGCATTTGTGATTAAAAAAAAAGAGCAACACAGTGTACTATGGCTGCATTTTAATCACTCTACGTTCAGGAATAAATAGAAAAACATCTTAAATATTTTATACAGATTATATTGCAATCTTGAATTAACAATTCATTTTGGAGTTGTTTATTTCTTTTTCTTTCTCTGTTGGTCTATTTTTCTTCTGTTCGTTCAGGTTTCCAAGCTACTGTGTGAGAGTGATTGTGATGGGTTTGGGTTTTTTCTCCTATAATCACATTCTGGAAAATTGTCACTATGCATGTTGTATCACTGACTTGCATCTTGCTTCACAATCCCGTGATTCCATTCCAGGAGGAGGAAAAGTTTAGGGGTGTATCATAATAAGGCTGTGTTTAATGGGCTGCTACAAGCCTTTGGAGGATGTGAAACACTAACATGGGGAAGTCTTCAGCAGTTGAAGCACTTTTGAAAACAGTATTCAAAGGTTTACAACACCAGACCCTGCTGATCAGTGCTGCCTGTTGCCCATGAACTTGTCCAGGAGCTGCCTGGACTGGGAATTGCTCAGGTTTAGCTGCTTGGCTTAGAACTTCCTCAGGGAGGACAAGATGCCTCGTTTGGAGACCTGGGGGCTTTTGCCCCTTTGCTGGCATCTGTTCTGAGCTGACTACACTTGAGTGGTTCTGCAGCTCTGCCCCTCATTTCCCTCCCACTGCAGGTACAGCAGCGAGCCCTGAGCTGTGCACACACCGCAGCTCTACTCAGCCCTTCCTGGAGGAGGCAAGCCTGGATATGCTCTAAAACAGGCCTAGGATTTTGGGGAAAGCATAGTTCTGCTATTGGCTGGAGATGAAAGGGGAGAGACTGGAAATCTGTAGAGGTTGACCTGGAGTGGGAATAGGTGAGTTTGGGGTTGTGGCAGCTGCTTTTGCTGCTCCCAGGATACTGTCTCACTTTAGAACCTGCCCTGTGCCCACCTACATTACACCTCCTGCAATTGCCACTGCAACCTGAAACTGGGATTTGAAACAGTTGCCTCTGATTTACTTCCCTGATAGCTCAGGAGTCAAGGGGGCCAAAGCAAAGCAGACAGAATGGACAGTGCATGTCGCTTATGTGTGTGTCTAACAGCACATTGCACTTACAGCGGCTATTTCCTGTGCCAGCAAACTTCAGCGAGGATAATCATATTGTCCCCTGCCTCTCCTCTCTTTTTTTCTCTCCCCATAGCCTTGTAATATTATCTTGTCCTTTGTCAGTAAAGTTAAAAAGTCACTGAAACTTCAATTCTTTTCCCGCCTTCCCTCTTCTCCGGGTGTGCTTCCTCCTGTTTCTGAAGCCCTGAAAATCTTTGGAGGTTAAACTAAGGTGAGAACGTACCATGCATCCATTTTAACACCCTTTTATGGCCCCACAACAATGTCTAGTACTCTTGTTCTTCTAAAGCAATCTGATTTTCCTATCTTAGATTTAAGTACCAAGCAAAAGAAAATCTCAGTGCAGTCTGGTGCAGGCAGAGGGGAGCATGGGAGGCAGTGATGTGCCCGCAGTGTGCACTGCTATACATACGTTACAGCTGCCTCATGATCTCACCGAGAGATTGTGTATTTAGACTTCACCTCCTCATACGACAGATTTTAAATTTACATCTGGGTTTGCTCTGTTTTTTGTTCTTGCCAGGCCTTGGGTGTGGTCTCAGTGATGGTATTTAGACCCTTCTCTCTGTCAATTCTGCTGAATTTGATATTGTGTTTCCCTTTTTCTTTCCCTCATTGTCTAGTCTTGGTTCCTATAACTATCTCTGTACCGCAGTATAAAGATACATGCATTAGTTATGTGGAGTTTTTTAAATTAATATTATAACTGCAGAGGCTGTTAGCCAGGAAGCCTTTGGATCATTTCACAGTGGATATCTGAATCCTATTAGTGGGTAGTGAAGGTTACAAAATTCTCATACTCTCTCCTAAAAATATTTGGGAGGATTTTGTGTGTCTCTGCAAAACCATTTAATTCTGCCTTCTCACTATCTGGTTATAAAGTTGATTGTATATTAGATTTGGTTTATGAAAGAGACAGCAAAATTCAATGGATTAAATTAAAATCCTGAATAGGAAGTGAGATATAAGAACATTCCTCCTGGTTATATTGAGTTATGAGTTCTGTGACTGAACATTATTTTATATTTATATTTGGTAATTTATTTATTCCAAACAGATGAATTGTAAAGATGACTCTGAAAACAAAACAAGATCTTTCAATGTATAGTTGCTTGATTTTGGGGGGTGGGTGGATTTTTTGATTATCTAATCTATTGAGAGAATCCATGCATCTTTATTATAGTACTTAATGGCCTGGAAACACATTACAACAGCATAGTAGTTTATTTATAGCTATATAAAGTTGAATTACTTTTAATGAGACATTTGCATACAATTATTGCAATCACACTGAAATGGAACAGCTACCTCAGCACATTTTTGAGACTCTGGCTGAAGAACTCGGAGGATTTCCCTTTGCAGCTTCTTGGAAAAGTAAGTTTTTGACCCGTGCTCCGGGATGCAGTACATGCACTACCAGTGTTTCTGGAGGGAGGGAGCCCGTGTTGTTCCAAATTAAACTGTAAACACCGATTCCCCTGAGAAGTCCAACAGGCTCGATGCAAAATATGAGTAACTAGTGTTTTCATGGATGTCAGCTCTCATAGTAAGTCTGTTTTCTATTTCAATTAATATTTTGCATAAATCAGTGTCTCAGTAAAATAAGCAATACCAGACTGAAAAGAACACAAGGCAACTGTAATTAAGCCATATGTTTAGTAATGTGCTGAACAAACAATGGAAAAAATTACTCTTTGGTTACTAAATCAATTGTAATCAACCTCATTCCGCCCACTCATCCACCTCTATGAGGGGATAATACAGCTGTAGATATCAGGAACAAATCCAGCAACTAAGTTAATAAAACAAAATTGGTGGTTCAGCTACACGTGTTGGCATGAATGTATCACTCCCTACAGCTTTATCTCTACAAACATCTTTTTGCTCCCAGAGGGCACTCTAAAATACATACTGTTAAAATAAATATAAAGAAATTACTCAGCTTTATAATTATAGCATCATTTAAGAGTTTCTCTGCCTGTTGCCAAATAGTTTGAAATACATTGGATTTTTGCTAACAAACTATTTATCTCCAATAGTCAAATACAACCTATGGGCTAATATTGCTTAGATTTGTATACAGTGACTAAGGCTATTGGAATATCTGGTGTCAGTTTGTTCTCAGGCAATTTGTCAAGCTCAGAATGATCACATTAAAATAGGGGATTCATGGTGCAGTGATTGCCGTCACATGGTGTGGGGTAACAGGTCAATACGATTCTGCCACATTAACGTAAATACAAGGTAGTACAGGGTCATCTTTCATCAAACCTTCCCTGATAGATGTGAGAAAGGCAAGGCATTTCTTGCCTACCAGAGTGAGGAAGGGGCAGGTTTAACATCTTCTGGAGCCTGGAGCCAAAAGCTGCATTCTTGTTAGCTACATGGAAGGCTTGGCAACTGGTCATGGCTGCTGGCTGTTCTGCTGTGGTGTATTGCTTGCTCCTGCCAAAAAGCAGCAGTGTTGATAACTAGGAAAGCACTAAAATGTGACTGCTCCATGTCCATGTGTTTGCAATAAGGAGCAAGGCAGCATCCTGCCATTGGAGAGGGAAGTCACTGTTTAAGGCACTCATGGCCTCAAGGCAGCCTGTCCAGAAGTCAGGGTGAATGGAACTGGACAGCAGACAGAGCCCTGATTAATCTTAAAATGTGTTGCAATACACAAACAGTGTTGGAATACATGCACAAACTTTTATAACCCTTGCAAACTGCAACGAGGGACTGTCAACTGAGT
Organism: Scytalopus superciliaris; assembly: GCA_013400415.1. Classification (NCBI taxonomy): domain Eukaryota; kingdom Metazoa; phylum Chordata; class Aves; order Passeriformes; family Rhinocryptidae; genus Scytalopus; species Scytalopus superciliaris. Next base: position 3,132,699 of record VXBX01007125.1, read on the forward strand.
TCCAATGACTCTGGTTTGGTTACCCTGTAAATTGCAGTATTCATGTATGCTAGGAAGTGTTTGGGAATTCATTTCAGGTGAAGAGCACACAGAAAATGTGTTTAATGCTTTTATCTTATTAACCTGTAACTATTAGTCAGTGAACTATTTAAAGAGGTAAGTACTATTTAACAATAAAGGACATTCCCTTGCCAGCTTTTTGGTAATCTTCAAAGAGTAGAGATGGCTTATGGGCATGAAAGAGAATGAAAGAAAGAAGCAAAAGTTTCGAATTCCTGGGTTGAAATTCCCTGAAGGTGTTTGCCCAAAGAAGGAAAATCCAGATCCCAAGAGCCTATTCCTAAAGAGAATGCAAAACTGCATGACTTTTCTGTATTTCTTATGTAAGATTCCACTAATCGGAATTTCCTGGATAAATGAATGTCATCTAAATCTTAATTTTTGCTGGTTTCCCACAGAGTAGCAGTTATTAAATCCAATAAATACCTCCTACAAATATATATATGCAGTGCTAAAAGTGTAATTCTTCTTGTAGGAAAAAAGCTTTGCAGCTTCACTTGCAGTTTATGAATATTGATGAAATAATTTTTAGTAGATTCTTGTGAACTTAGAGGATATCTAGAATGTGTATGCAATTATTACATAATGAAATCAAGAGTTTGAAGGAAGCAGAAACAAATCTTGAAAGAAGATTTAAGTTTGCTTGGAAGGTTCAGACACACACCTTTCGTGATTTTTAAAAACACTTCGAGGTCTAAGTTACATTAATGCTTTGATGCTTTTGAAAATCTTAGGTGCCTATTTTTATATTAAAATAATTTTCAAAAACTGTTAGTGGCTTAACCAAAACCACAAAAATGAGTGAGAGGTGAAGTTAAGAGCTGGAAATGAAAGTCCCTATTTTAATTTTTAAGATTATTCTGCCATAATCAACCTATGTGCATTGAACTGATTTTGTTCCAGCTTTTGTTACACCAATGATATACAAATGTCACCTGTCTTGAGGATCACCAGTAGGTTCATCTTCGAGTATTCAGTAAAATTATGCTTTAATATCTGTGGATGATGATGAGACACCAGCCTCAGACATCACTGGACCTTAAAACAATATGCATTCAAGTCAGCTGAAGAGCCAAGTGCAGCAGCCAGCTTGTTTCTCATGCACCTGCTGTGAATGTTTGGGGATAGAGGCTACAGAAACACATACATAAAGACAACATTAACTTACAGAGAAACTAATAGCGTGGAAGAGTTGTCAGTAGTTGTGGTTGTGTCCACAGATCTTCAAGGGGAGGTGGAATAGGATAGGTATCCTACAAAAGCCCAAGTAGTTCTTGCTGCATTGTTTACTTATGTTGTTGGAATAATATAGAGTATGCAAATAATCCTGGCATTGGAATGCAATGCTATTCCCTTGGCATATAACTGCTCTTCTAAAGAAGCAGTTCGGTGCAATAATGTAGATGCTGCTGCACTAAGCAGAGACAGGCTGACAGATGAGAAGCAGCTGGAGGAGCCCAGGTCAGTAAATACATCTGTCTGTACAGGCACTGAAGGTAAGGGTTAGTAACAGTCCCAAGAGTTCTCACCAAACCTGAAGTCATTCCAGAACGAGTAGCACCTTACTGCTTCCTTCATTCCACCTTTTCTTTACTGGCAAATGTAGAGTACGTGAAATACTGTGACCATATGAAATAAATTCAGGTGAACCAAACTGACCGTGTGGCAACTTGTTTGAGATGTCAGTTCTAGGACCTGGCGCAAGTGGTCACGTGTGGTCTGGTGTCGTCAGCTGGCACAGGGCTGAATGTACTGTCAGCCATCGCTGGCTGTTACGTTTCCAGAAGTGATGCCAAGAAGTGTTCATGCAGCTGAAGGATGGGAGGCTGACCGGGATGTGAGTCAGCCCTGAGTCAGCTGTCCTCCGAATGGCCAAAAGCTGCTTTATCATGTGTTGCTGCCAATGCATTTGAGAAGGGCAGTCCACTCTAGAGGGACACTGGGGATGCTGGAGGAGCTGTTAGACCTTGTTCCCTGGCACCCTGGCTGTAGGGCCAACTGTGCTGCAGCCACAGTGCTGCTGGGCTTTCTCAAACTGTGCTTCAACCCATTTAAATCTTTGTGTGTTAGGCTGGTATAGGCACCATGCAGTGAGGGATGCTCAGGGAGTGTCAGACTCTCACAGCTAGGCCAGCAGACTGAGACGTGGGACAGCGACTTCTTGCTAGGAGCAAAAGTGTTGCCCTACTGCAATTACATAAAGCTTGCTGGTCTTCAGTGTGTTTACATACATTTGAAGTAGAGTGAATCAAATGGAAGTAAAAGATAAAGATAACAAATGTGGACTTCATGAAGATTTATAACATGTCCAAACTCAGGAGAAAAATTTGCAGTAATGATCTAGCAGATGAAAATAAGTTGCTTTGCATTACTAATGGCAAGTTTACATTACAAATCTCTATCCCATATTGCACAGTATGCATACATTATATAACGTCCTCCCTATCTCAAGTGGATAAATAACATTAGCACAAAGCCAAGAAGATTTATAGCATGAATGAGTATCTCTCTATTACTCTTTTCTGACTAAGTTTCTGTAACTATTTCTATTGCATATGCATTACTTCACTGGCCAAGCTAATTCCTTCAGTAACTCCCTTGGCTCCAGTGGAAGCATTCCAAAGATGATTTTGAGGTGTACACTAAAAACAGGTCATACAGTGAATAGATGGATGTTATAAAACAAAGTACTCATGCTAATTGGCAGTGGCATCATCTCATCACCCCAGAGCAAGTGGATTGTTTCTACCTTTCTTACAGCTATCTCTGTTACAGACCAGTCACTTCTTTCTTTTCTTTTTCTATTGTTTGTATTCTAAAGCAATTAGCTCCTTGGAAACTATTTTTCCTCTTATCTGGAGACAGATGCTACTTCTACTTATGTTTTTAGTGTTACTAGAAGCTAATATGACTTTGGTGGTTCTGGTAGAACTGTACCATTGTACTCAGACTGCCTGTCACCTTGCAACTAAAGATCCCAAAGCACATTGCCCGTCTTATGCCTCCCTTACTCAGAAGGTTAAATAGGTACTTCTATAGATGTTTAATAGACAAGAGAAGTTACAATTCTGTCTTGCCTGGAAGATTCTAGTGGGTTTAGAGTGCTTGCCTTTTGGGAATGGTCCTTGCACATTCATTTACCAGCTGTTCCTTCTTGTGGAAATCTGAATGTTCCTTGGTGGACTGTGCATCTAAATGGACTTTATGTTGTGGGTGGAGGTTCCATCAGTGCTCTGACAGTTTGTGTATGGGCCTGAGTCTGCTACAACAAGCTTTTACATTTCTTCCTAACATATGTTTCAGATCACTGCAGAATTATCACATCATCACACAAATGATCAATGCTGGTTTGAGTCCAGGCGGGAACCAATTTTAAAAGGAAACTGCATATGCACAAGTTCAGCATTTTAAATGGCAGCTGCTGCTAAAAGGCTCATAGGAAAATCCTGAGGTAAGAACAATGTCTTTATAGTTGTAAAATTTCAGACCCAATTTTTCCAGAGTGCTCAGCAGCATTAATCAAGATGAAAAAAATTGCCAAAGTTGTGTTAATTATGCATGTGTAACAGTCCAGGAAATGTGGAAAATCTTAAAATTATGAGAAAGGAGTTTGATGTTCTATTTAATATTTAATTTCATTGACACACCCCCATAATTAACAAAAAGCTAAATTGTGCCTGAACTTCTTAAAATGCATATGGACTGACACAAAGTATGAACATTTTCAGTCTTAAAGGAATAAAATTGAGAAAATGGCAAGCAATCAGAAACAAAAGTTACATTACGTGCCTAACTATTGTATCTATAGTGGCCACTACTACTGCTATTATAATACACAAGAGAATTTGAAAGCATTTAGATTTGCCTTTTCAGCTGACAGTCTGCCGCAGGTGCTGTGCCATTATAAATAACTATTCAGCTGTTATGTGTTATTGTCTAAATCACCATTTTGAACCTGAAGTATAAGCTGTACAACCCATAGATCAAATCTAAGAAATTGGCTCTTGTTTACAATGTAGTTATTTTAAAGGAAGAAAATACCCAGTAAATCAAACTCACAAAGAATTTTAATTATGCTACTTGTTCCTATGAGCAGTATTACAGTTTTACATTCCAATACTGTGTGCATGGGAAATGTAATACACAACACCTGTTAACAATACATACTCTGATGAATGCTTGGCTAAAAATTGGTTTCTGATTTTTTTTTAATTATATAGGGTGGGGAGAAAGAAGATTGAGTCAATTTTTTTTCTGTAAGCAGACAAATAGTATCTATTTAGTATAATGATTTACATTTTACCATCAGATGAAATCTATAGGGAATTTTTTTGGATTTATACAGAAATAATTAGGATTACTCTTTCATTATTACATGAGTGATAATAGAATTCATGAATAGCAGCAAAAGGTAGGTAGGACTGGAAAAATGGTTTCCATTATAATCCCCTACTTGCAGCCTCTGATTTTTAGTTCTCATTTGGCATCAAAAATTTACATGGTTTAGTTGAACTTTAAAAATGCTTTATTTGGATTGCATTCAATTTCTTTATATTTTCAACAAAACTTTTCACTTGTGGCTGAGAGGTAAAAAATATTTCTCTGGTATGTATATAAAACATCCAGTTACAGTTTATACTTTAAAATGCAGCAGGGGCAGTTAAAATTTAAATAGTCGTTTATCAAGAGTAATGCCTGGGTTGGGTAACATGCAAAAGGTAGTTACCAAGAAGGAACACATGATCCATGTGGTAGTGTAAAAGCAAGAGGAAGAAGAAAAATTAGATTGTGTCTGATAAATCCAGAGATAAATCTTTGTCAGTTTTGTGTAGGGAGAGCCTATAATCATCTTTTAAAGCTAAATATGGTTTTGGAGTTTGATCTTCTTTTCATCAAAGGGAGTTTCAAAATTTACATCAGAGGAAGGAAAGAGGTAGAAATCACAGTTGAAAGAGCATCCCTGATCCTTCATTTTGGGGCCTTCTCATTTTTACTCCAGTTTGAGTTCTAATTGATAATGTTATAAATAAGTAATGGTTCAGTTTTCACATCCTTGCATTGGTTGAACTCTTCTGGATTTGCCTGTGGATTGCTGAGCTGCTGTCCTGCTCAGGTGGCTGCAGCAGCGAGTCAAGGGAGCCCTGATGAGGGATGACAGCAGGTGGGTGCATCGCTGGTTCTGAGCACACTGAAAGGTTGAGGAGAACAACTGCAAATACTACTCATGGAGCCTAACAAAGCCGTGTGCTTCTGAAGACAAATGCTTTCCCTGCAGGGTTCCCAGGGAACAAAGGAAGTCGTGGCCTTTACAAAGTACACAAATGGAAGAAATACTTGTATACAAAGTCTGACTCACAGCTCATGTAAAGAATATGACAAACTTCTTACTCTAATTCATTAACTCTAAATAATGTGCTTTCAAATGCCATCCCCAGAAGCAGTTTCTATTGGAGCTATTTTTTCTCCTTGTGCCACAGATTGTTTTAAAAGAATTATGGGAAATGACAGCAGTCGAACTAAAGTTCGATTTTTCACAGATGAAACTACAAAATGCATGGAGTAATGTAATCCAGTCAGACAAGTGAGTAAATTATATCTTGGTTGCAAGAACGCACCACTTGCTGAATATCAATAAGGATATGTTCCTTCCTTAGAGTAAAAATAATATTTGCTGTTAATGTAAATGTTCTGAATGTCCCTGGCAGTATAGGCACAGATGCCAAACAGCATTGAAATTGAACAGAATCTCATATGTTTCATTTGCGAGGAAGAGGAAGACCGCATTCACAGATGTTAAAACAAGGAAGATGATTCATTTTATGTTGCTTTACCATAATGAAACTCCATTAACTTCTATCATCTTCTTTCAAATTTCAAGTAAATGAGAAAAGCATAAGCTCCAGTTCAAAGAACATTGTCAAACAGTGCGCTGAGGTTTTCATTCTGCTTCTAAATTTCCTGGGATAAGTATGTGAGTAACTCTGTTCACTGTGGACTAAAATATGCCAGTGTTGTCCATAACTCAACAGCCACAAGTATCAGCAGAGTATATGGGAGCTGTCCCCCATCTTTCTCTTCCTTTGCATTTTGAGTTCCAAGACACTGAAAAACTTGAGGATGGATTAATCAGTCTTCCACTCTACAAGAGGCTAATTCTGCCTCATATAAATCAATAAATTAATAAATACCTTATGGAAGTGTTTGACCCCTGTTCTAGAAGAAACCCATGAATGTTCTGTATGACATCACATGCAGAGCTCGTGTGCAGTTAAAGTGATATTCTTAGCACAAATATATGTGCTGGCCTCGAGTCCTCTGCTCAATGAGTTTTATTTTTACTAGGAGTAATATACTTAAGCTCTCTAGAGATCTGCAAATTCATTTTTTACATGCAACTACATAATCTTTTTGGAGTGAATATGGACATTAACTCCTCCTTGCAGCTCGCTATAAACATATGCTTGCACAGCAGATATTTCAAATTCAGAATCCACGAAGGAAAGTGCTCCCAGGACTGATTACTGAGTTATATACCCTTTTATTTTAATGTACTCTGCCAAGATGAGTCCATAACCTCAAATGAGTCAGGGAAGAAAAGGGGAAGGGCAATAACAAACAACTTCGTTGTAATTTTAGCCCTATTGCCCAGTGATCACAAAATAACCTTTATGCTTAGATATTTAAGGAGACTGCATGGACATGTGCTCATCCACTCGCTGGGATTTGTACTCTCTGATTCCAAGTACACAAGGAGAAGATACATGTGACCCCTAACCCAATTTATTACTTGGTTCTGCTGGCAGGGACACTTAGAATGTTTTGCTAGACTGCAGAGTGACAAATTTCACTCTCTTGAATAGACCTCACTCTGTAAAGTGGAGATACATTTGCTGTACTGACTCTCCAGGTGTTGCTGCTATAGTTGGCATCCTGCTCCAAGACATCACTGAAAAATGATGTCATGTCCCATTAATTCAGGCTTGCCAGTCAGTATTAAATAAGTAAAGAAATATTGAGACACCTTGGAAGCTGTTTGTGTAGTCCAACAAGCAAACTATTCACAAATATACAAAGAAAAAATACAACCAATTTAAACTGGAAATAGTGACAAGCTTAAAGTTGCACACAGATACAGCCTGGCAAAAAGTCACAGGGCTTTTTTTTTTTTTTTTTTTCCCCAAAAGATGGTTTGGTAAGCTCCAGTGTACAAGATTACTTGTGTCTTGGGTAACTATAGTGTCTCTATTGAAAATCCTCCTGTAATTTCAGCTGGATGTATTTTTTCACTTGCTGCCCTAAATTGTTATATGTTATTCTAAAAGCTGCTTAACATCATATGGAGAAGGTGGCAAAAAATCAATAGAGCTTCACAACAAAGACATGAAAGAAGTAGAATATGAAATCTCTGAAAGAAATGATGTTCCCATTTGGGGGCAAAAGGGCAAGGACAATGGAATCAGTGAATTTTATTTTTTTCACAGGCTTTGCTATGTTATTAAGATGTAATACTTTACACAGTTGCGTCTTTCTATCTTCTTTGGTCTGCCAACAGAATGAAACAATAGTTCAAATCCAAAAGTCAAGTTTTGTCTATCAAAATGAAATTTGAAGACAGGTTGCCCAAAAGATTAATATCTCATCTTTTACACGGAGAAAAATACACTCCAGTTTATGCAAACATGTCAAGATTAAAAGTAGTTTACATCCTTAGGAAAGATACAGAACATGTGAACCTGAGCTCAAATGGTAGTCTGAAGAGAGAATATATGCATATGTAGTATATAAAAAACCCCTTGTGTATATGCTTAATATAGAACACATATTTTACATAGAAGTATATGTAATATTGTGTTTAACAAATTTTATCTCTGTTTGCCATTATAATTTGTTTAATTCGGCTTATTCCTTCTGGTGATTTTCCTTACTACATTAATTGGCAGGTTCTGTACTGCACAGCTCGTCCCCCTGAAGAATACAGCTCTCCATGAGTGCTCTCCAACAATGCTCTCCTATGCACTCTCAGCAAACTCAAAGACCTGCACTAAGCTTATTCTAAATTGTTTGTCCATTGTCACAGTGTGATCGTGGCTGTATAAGACTTAGGGGGCTTAGAATTACTCAGCAGTCAGCACTGTTCTTTTTGTGTCTTGTCTTGAATTTTGGAATTCTTAGTGGATTATTCTGGTTTGAATGATGACTTTGAGGAGTCCTTGAGATGTACTGAGATTTTGGGTTTTGTTTTAGCAATTGGTGGCCTTGAGGGTAGAAAGTTTGAAATGGCTGCATTCTAAGTTATCCATATTGTTTTATCTAATGCATCAGGTCTTGTAGTTTTGGTTCTTGTGCTAAAAGGTAATTAGAGGGGAGAAAATCCTAAGCTTTCTTAGTTCATACTGGTAGTGTACTGCAATGTTATATGCACATTTACATTATTCCTATAATGTAATACGTAGTAAGGAACTGTCTTGAACTACTGGGTTAAATAAATTCATATTTCTGCTTGAAGTTCTTGTTGGCAAGAAAAAGTACAGGTCCCCTGGAGACAGACTACATGTCCTTTTAAGTCTTTTCTATCTAATTTTTGGGATTTCTATGAACCTCAATCCAATTTCTTGGCACTAGATATAGCAGTCTTTTGGCTATGATCAAGAATAGAATCAATCTAAAATTTGCTTTTATCCTCCATTGAGCCATTTCTCTTTATGGGGAGAGGATAATGGAATCATTGATAGAATACATGCTTTACTACTTTCATTTCTCTGTGTGCGTATTGTTTTGAATAATTGAAAAGTTATGATTTGCTAAATTTAACTTGTACTTTCTTATTGCTGGGCCAAGTACTAACATTACAGGTCTCTCACAATCACTGTCAAATCACATGGAAATTTTGCCTACCTATTAATTAAATAGACATAGCGAGATACTGAGCCAGATTGTGTTGAAGAACAGTGAGCAAAAAGAAGCTGCATCTCTCCCTAAATAACTCAGGAGTCTGTCCATCCTGCTGCTGACACACTGAAGCACTTATCCTCTTGTATCTTATTTAAATTGGATACTGCCTGAGAAATGGCAGAATTATCTTTTTGTTTTAACAACAAGTTTCTCTGACAACCTGGGATTTATGTGTTTCTTTTCTAGTAGATAATCATGCCCAGGATTTTTTTCTGAAGATATATATATATGTAAAACAGAAGAATGTTGTTTTACCTAGAGGGAATGCTGCTCCCTGGATAGAGTATCTGCAAAGAATGTTATAAAGGAGCCAGGAGGGGATGATTAATTCCTGTGTTAATGCACCTATGTACAATAATGCAGGGCTCCTTATTAAGAGCCACATAGTACTAATGTCCTGTTGCTTTTACACATTACCCATTTGTTACAAAGAGGGTCAAACCCAAATACTGTGCGTGCAAGACCTCCATATGTACCCGTATTTTCTTGATCCTTGTCCCACAGGGCACAAGTATAAGCAATTTGTTGTGAGGGCTGGCAGCCGGGGAGCTATATGTCCATCTGATGTTGATGTAACAAGCAAGGCTCCACTAGGAATTTCCATCTGCTTTTCATCCTGAATTTGCCTACGTCTAATTACTGTGCTTGGCGATGCTTAACTAAAAGTGAATGGAAATGTGTTTGCAACTGAACGTTTTCATAGGATCTCTGTCAATAGGAGGATGTGTGTATAGGCCTGGAGTTTACAAAAACATGGCTGTATAAAAGAAGACTCCTGAAAATTCATTCCTTCTCTTAAATTCATAAATTTCATTTACTCCTGAAATGCAAGGACCTCTGCAAATGAGTAACAAAATCACCTTGGTTATTAAAACTTTGGAGGACTCAGTGGAATATTTTGGAGCACTTGCAGCTGCTGTTTTTGTTCCAGTTGCAGGTGGCCTGCACCATCAAAGCCTTGCAGAGCTTCACTTGCAGCTGTGACCTTTATTCCCCTTCTGACATGGACTTGTGTGATGCAGGTGAACCTGCTCCCTCCCCAAAGATGTGATATTGTGAGGAAGAGGAAAGTATTTCTAGAAAGACAGTGGTGTAGTTCATTGTGCGGGGAGCAGCTTGGAGTTGCTACGCTCATGACATTTCAGAGCATCATTAGCAAAATGTAAATCTGAGGACCTGATGAAAATGGAGAACCAGCAGCACTTTGCTCAGCCCCTGCCAGGGCTGGGTGCTCCTGGTTACCGTGTACAGGCTAGAGGTGGCCCAGGCACCAGGAGCTGAAAAGCTTTAATTAAAGACAAAAAGAAGAGAAGGGAAATGTTCCCTCCAAGATCCTCTTGCACTGGGTGATACCAGCCTTGGCAAAACATCTCCCAAACCTGAACTCTGCTTGCTCCTCAGACAAGTAGAAGAGCACTTACCGTGTAACACTGTGTAAAGCCAGATTTTAAAATATATTCTGTTTAAATTGCACATGCTGGAACAGACACTTTCAGGGAACCTTTGCATCTAACACAGCTACACCAGTGGAGAAGGAGCTCTGATGTTCCTCTCCTCTAACCTGGAGTGTCTGTGACCATTAGAAATCACAGGAAATCTACTGTGGTTACCTGTAGTAGGAAAGGACTAGGTCAGTGTTTTAAGACTACTATTTCTGTTTGCACTTAGAAGTTTTTGCATTTGAAGGAAATCAAAAAGCCACCTTAAATACTTGCATGCCCATGCAAATGTGGGTTTTGTAAACATGAAGTATCCACATGAAATTAGAATGGCTTAATGCCACTATTGAATACTTTCGTGTATTTTTTTCTTTCTTTTTTTCCTTTTTTT
>VXBX01007125.1:3145376-3219940 GCA_013400415.1 Scytalopus superciliaris
GCGGCGCCCCCGCCCCTCCCGGCCATGGCGGAGCCCCCGCAGGTACCGCCGGGCAGCGGCGGCCGCGCCCCCTCCGGGGTCTGAGTGTTTGGGTTTGGGGTGTCTGTGCTGAGCCCGTGGTGAGGGTGTGGAGCATCTCCTGTGAGGAGAGGTGGTGGCAGGTGGGCCTGTTTGGTGTAGGCTAGAAGGCCGAGGCGGGGTGCCGCGCTGTGTTGGGTGTTGCCCGGTGCCCAGTGCAGGGAGCAGCGGGCACAAACTGAAACGCGAGAGGCTCCAGCTCAACACGAGGAGGAACTTTTGTACGCTGGGGGTGGCAGAGCACTGGGACAGGCTGCCCAGGCAGGCCATGGAGACATTCCCAACCCCCCTGGACACGTCCCTGTGCCACCTGCCCTGGGTGACCCTGCCTTGGCAGGGGGGAACGGGGTGATCTCCAGAGGTGCCTTCCAACCCGCTCTGTTCAGGGAGCCTGTGTGAAAATGCACCATGTGTATTGTGTATATGTATCAGCGATGGTGGCAGCACCACTGGGATATAGGAAGGGGAAGAAGAAAACCCTCAACAGCAGATGGAAGAGAGGGATTAGGGAGAAATAACTGCGGACACCAAGGGCAGTGCAGCAGGAGTAGGAGGATGTGCTCCAGGCACTGGAACAGAGATTCCCCTGCAGCCTGTGGCTAATGAAGACCAGGGTGAGGCAGCTGAGTCAGAGAAACATGCGATGAACTGACCTCAAACACTGCACCTTGTTCCCCTGTGCTGCTGGGGAAAGGAGATAGAGCAAACTGGAAGTGAAGTTGAGCCTGGGAATAAAGGAGGAGTGTGGGGGGGAAGGTGTTTTGACATTTAATTTTTATTTCTCATTGTTCTACTCTGATTTCATTGGTAATAAATTATTTTTGCCCAAGCAGAGTCTCTTTGGCCGGTGATGGTAATTAGCGAGTTTCTCTGTCCTTATCTTGACCCATGAGCCTTTTGTTGTATTTCCTCTCCCCTGTTCAGCTGAGGAGGGGGCTGATAGAGAGGCTTTGGTGGGCATCTGGCAACCAGCCTGGGTCAAACCACCACACTTGGCTTATTTGTGGTGATAGGAGTATCCTAGTTTTTGGTTGTTCAGGAAAGGCATATGGTTTCCCTGCAAAGAGCACTGAGGGAGAGGAAGCAAACTCACACCTTTCCAGCAACATCACGGTTGTATTTCTCACCTTTCATTGCTTGAGGGGGTTGAAGTGTCCTAGAGGATTTTGCAAATCCACATTGTTCACATTAATATTTGGGGTTTTTTCGTTTGTGTTTCACCTCCAGTTTTTCCCTGTTTTCTTTCTTGGCTTGGTTGCAGAGCTGTAATTTCTGACAGGCAACTCATCTCATATTGCACATCAAGAGATGTCAGAATACAGGTTATTCCTCCCAAGAATGTATGAGGTGTTGCATTAGCACAGAGTTTCTCCCTCAAGCCTCTCTATATAGTTGTAGCTACTACGAGATAATTTTCTTCTGGTTGAACTGCCTTGTTGTCTTAGATGGCCACGAAGTTACTGTGGCTGTTGTGGGAGTGATTAACCGCCTTCAGCCAGTGTCATGGTTGTGTCTTTGTCAGTACAAAAGCTAAACGTTTAGGTTTCCTTAAATAAATCCTCTTCCATGTGAAATGTGTTATTAAGTATTCTAAATGCTTTATGAAAAATATATGCATCTTTCACAGTGCTCTCTGTTAGTGTTCTCTGTAAATATTTTGGCAGTTGGAACAGCGTAACACTGGGGTAATGCAGTCAGATCACAGTAAAAGGATACAGGGTGTACTGGATGGGAAACGACAGGCTGTCAAAAATATATTGTACATCTGTTTGAAATGTACCACTGAAATTTTTGTCATTTTTACTTCATGGCTTTATAAAAGGAATCTTAAGGGGAATTCAGTGAACGATTTTTTTCCCCCCATATTTTCTGTTCCTTGTGTATTCAAGTTTGTTCAACACACAGCAACTTAGCTTTGTGATATTTCCTTCCTTTATGATTTGTTTTTATTTTATACTCTGTGGAATTGTGTGTTTTTATAAATTACATTATATAGTCTCTAGTTTTGGCTGAAACTACCTTGGCATAGTATATATGTAAGCTGTAGGGAACATCAATTCTGTCAGTATTTTTTTATATATTTTTTCTTAGATCTTGAGACAATTCCTTTTGATTTAAATTGAATATTTTTATAATTGCTCTGACTTGTAATGAGTTTCAGCCAAAAGCGTAGTAGAAAATCTGCCTTCTGATCTTAGCAAGCCTTGCTGCTGCTTTATTTTTGACCACATTTTTTCCAATAAGTGGTCTGCAGCTGTGAAAACATCAGTAAAATTTAATGTCATCATACATTTGGTCAACCATAAATCTTGATGTTTGGACTGTGTGAAATTTTTGAAACATATTTTGTTGTTAAAAGGGCACTATCAGAGTGTGTTGTTTATAATGGTCTTCTGAAAGCTTTCCTTGCATTATAGGTTTTATCTTTGCATTTGACACATCTGCATATTTCCCCTTTTGAAGGTAGTTGAAATTAGTGTTACTATTTTTATTTCCTCATTTGTTTGACAACAAAAGAAATGTTTATGACTAAAAATAGCAACTATTGATTTTAACTTCCCATTGTGGGAGCAGACAAGTGGGGCCTTTTTAAAACAAACAGGAACAGTGAACGTGTTTCTGTTTCTGCCTTAACTATTTATGTAGACAGCTTCAAGATTTTCTGCCGCTGCTGAAGCACTTGACAGCTTGATAACAAAATGTATATAATAATACAAATAACAGCCTGTGTTGCTGGTGTGGTTTGGTTGGTTTTTTTTCATTCCCATTTTGATTAAAATTGTAACTGATATACAACACTCTCTCAGGGTACATCTGCACTGCTGTCAGCCGTGTCGCTCAGGCAGAGGTACCTGAGCTGGCTGTACATGAGCGACTGGAAAGTATCTTGCTGTGGCAGCAGAGTTCAGTCCAGTCTGATTTCCCTGGTAGGGTGAGGACAGGAGGATCTTTGGTTCCTTACCCTTTGGGTATTTGCTATAATTTAAGAGCTTTGATGAGCTGCTCCTTTGTGTGTATATTTTTGGAAGTCATGTTTTTGCAAAGCGTGGTTGTTGCATTGTCAAACACATGCAAACGTTATCTTCAGCCACTGCAGAGGGCTCATCCCAAAGGACAAGCTTATTTTTCTTCAGGGACTCTGGTGCTCATTTCCATTGCTGTGTTTCAAGGTTTTGCCACTCACCAAAAGTGCAGGTAGTGGGGCATTTTTCCTAGCCAGGGCTGACTCACTGTGTGTGAGGGTTTTAAGGGTTCTCCCCCACCCCTCTAAACACAGAGGTATTTTGCAATTTCTACTTAACTACATCACTCTGATGATGATATTTTCTGCTTTGTGGTGGTTTGTGAACGTTGGCTGAGAGATTTGAGGAGGATCTTATTCTTTTGTTTTAGAATGTCTTGTTTGGTATTTTGATTTGAAGCTGTTGACAAGGGATGCCCAAAGCATTTGGAGTAATGTATTGAACAGCCAGAAACATATTATACATTCAGAACAGCTGAAAATTCTTCGAAGGAAAATAAAACAGTAACAAATAATTCCCTAGTAGCAGTCTCTGTTTAAATAGGCTAAGTCTACTGCTGGGAATGTATACTGGGAGGATTGGTTTAGGAGTTTTTCTCCTGACACACGAAGATAACGTTACCAGAATTAACTCACCTTGGATTACCTCAGTCAGTCACTACAGTTAACAGTAAGACGAACAGTAAATTCTTTGACACCGGTGAACGTGTATAAAAAAAATAACTTCAGAATTTCAGTAGTGGCTAAAGACAGCAATCAAAAGGCAAAAAAACCCAGTCTTAAATCAAAATAATTGTAAGCTTTTAGTCATGTGTCTGTGAAGGTTCTGCCCAAACAAACTTTCTAAAAGGACAGGATTGTTTAAGTGATTTATGGACTTTCAGTACTTTTTTAAATTACAGAAATATTGATAGTTCTAAAAATTAATTTTCTAAATTATGTGCTTTCTCTCCCATAGTTCCTCATCAGTGATTTGTAACTAATTCTTATCTGATACCTTATCTGTGCTGCTTGTAGTGGACAGTGGTGCCCCAGTGCCATCCTTATCGTGAGCAGTAACAAGGACAGTAATACATTGGCACACATGTTGCTGCTGAGAATGTTGTTCCAGGCTCTAGGTTCATGGGAAGCTTCATCTTGCCCTGTAAACTGTTGGGTTTTGATGTGCAGATTACAAAGTCTTATCTGCACCCCTGGGTTACAGCAGCTTGCCTATCTCATCAGTTTAAACTGCAAACTTTAGCTGGTCAAAGAGTATCTTTCTAGTGCTAGGGGACCTTTAAATGTGTAGGAAGAGATTATAGGTGACTGAGTGCAAGGCATCTAAAGTTTTTTTTAATTAATTTTTGTAATCATACATAACTTACATATTGCTATAATACCACACTACAGACTAAGACTAAAGGAGCTTTTCCCAGAGGTCCCTCTGCCATTTGTAATTCCCAGAATGAGATGAACCTCAGCATCAGTGTGTGAGGTGTGCTGAGCCTGTTGACATCCTGTGGGTTAGAAAGCTGCATACTGCAGTAAGCCAGGTACACACTGGGGGCAAGAGAAAATTCCAAGCTTTTTCTAACATGGTGGATATTGTCTGATACCTGAAGAATTGATTTGGATAAGATTCTTAGAAGTTGTTTTCCAGAATATTCAATTTTTTAGCTACTAATCTGTTCCTTACAGTATGAGATATAAGCAGTGGGAGGGAGAAAAAAGACTTTTGATGCATCTCTATTTACTGCTGTGATCTGGAACAGTGGAGGAGGGTCGTGCAGGTAGTGGAGAGTGTTATGGGAGGGTCTTAGTTGTTACTAAGAAATGCTGGAAGATAGCTTGATGAGAATATAATTACTATGCTTTGAACTTTCTTATGCTTTTCTTTCTAGTACAGTGCTAAATTCCTCATGCTATACTGATAAAGTGAATCTGGGGTTACCTTGTAAAATATTAGCATTTTGCCTTACTAAGAAGGATGCTCAGCAAGATGTTGACTGACTGACTAGGAGTGTGTCATTTATATAGTGGTGGTCATTATAAATACTAAAGTATCCTATGTATTGAACATCCTGAGAGAAAGAGATGGATGGGTATTAATTCAGTTTCCAAAATGTCAATATCAGTTATTCTTTTAATTCAGCTCTCACTTCTTCTAAAAAAATCTCATGTTCAACAGGTTTCTAATACCACTGGTTGCTTCAGAAAAGCATTCATATTTTTTTCTAGTTATTAAGAAATGTCTTTCAATAATTGTAGAATATTAGCATTTAGAGCTATTTTTTTTTTCCCTAACTAGGGCATGTAGCTTCAATTATGTCAACATTACTGACTGTAGAGTACTTCTTTTTATGCTGCATGAATTATTGCTAATAAAACAAAAGCAAGCTAACGTCATGCTCTTAACTATGTGAAGGAAGCCTTCGTTTATTCCATTCCTGTTGTTCTGATGAGGCATTTTGTCTGAGACTGATTTGTTTACAGTTGGGAACAATAATTTTTCATGTTGAAGTACATGTGAAAGTACTCTAGTACGTAATTAGAGGAAGAAAAACATGAATGTTCTTTGTTGCTCTCAATGTTGTTTTCCTCAGTGTCGTGTGGTTTTTCGCCTACTCCGAGTTTTCAGTATCTCTTGCAGTTCAGCAGCAGCAGGGGGAGCAGTGTAGCTTTTTTTGGGGGCTCTCTTTGACCAGCACGAGAGTGAGTTGATTATTAGCCCAGAAGAGTGCTGGTCAGGCACAAAAATCAGTACATGTCCGGAAATCTTCTGCTTTGCTCTCCCTAGATGAGCTGGAAGCTTTGCCTTGTTGCACTTCTCTAAAGCCCAAGTCCTGCAGATGTAGTTTACCTGCTGCAAGCAAACTGTGATCAGGTCGCATCATGAGGCTGGAAGGGATTTTGGGACATGCACTGGTTCAGCTGCTTGATCAGAGCTGGGCCAGCACCAAGTGCAGACCAGGGCTTTGTCCAGTTTGGTCTTGAAAGCCTGCAAGAGTGGAGATTTCTTCACCTTTCTGTTACCTGTTCTAATGCTTTGTTATTTCCACAGTGAAATATTTTTCCTAATGCTGTCCCATTGTAGGTCCCCTTTCAGCTGAAATACTCCATTCTGTGACCACTGGCCCTTGTTCTTCTGCCATGCACCTCTCTGAAGACCCTGCCTCCTTTCACATTTTATAATGTGCTTTGACATCTCACTTTGTCACCTACATATTCTATTGTGAAAGGTTTTTTTCCTACTGTTTTATGTATTTCATAGATGTCACACTAAAATTTCTGCTCAAATGTTTTTGGTCAGTGACTACACGAAATAAAATATCATCAAATACTCCTATTTTTTGTAAGACCATTGCATTGTTAGTGCTCAGTTTATTATCCCCTATAGCATGTATACCCTTGTGTTTCCTAGAAGGAGCTGCTTTCTGTATTACAAATACACTGAGCTTCCCTGTAACAGTAGTGTCAGATCCTTGTGTGTGTATCATTCTGTTGTAGCAAATATCTTGGGCTTGGGTTTTTTTTGGCTAGGGAAAGAGTCAGTGCAGACAGTAAATTTGAAAATGCAATCAAGTATGGGGTGGAGAGTAAATAGCATGGTAATATGTGGTATTCTGATAGTATGTTAAGGAGAAACTAATTTTAAAATTTAATTATTGTGCAATTCAGTATCATGTTGGTCAAATTTAGATTCATGGATTTTTTTTCACCTTTAAATCTCTGTTGTTTTTACTTGTAAGTTAATTTAATCTTGCATTGCACATGATATGTCACTGTGTTCCCACATGAATTTAAGATAAAAATAGTATTTTCCATATATCAGCCCAGCTTTTCTCTAGTGAGAATGTGTTAAGGTATTGTGTTACTGCCATGTAATTATAGCTGTCTTACATTTTTGGCATTTGTTGAATTAAGCCTTTGCATACTTCCTCACTATAAAAATGTTATTTAGGTAAGTTACTGACATAATAAAATAAACATCTTTAAATTATATTCGCATATACATGTTTGTAGGAAGAAGACCAAGATCAGGGTTCCGTATGTGAAAAGGAAGAAGACCAAGATCAAGGTGCTGTGGGTGAAGAGGAAGAAAACCAAGATCAGGATGCTGTAGGTGAAAAGGAAGAAGAGCAAGATCAGGGTGGTATAAGTGGAGAGGAAGCAGACCAAGATCAGGGTGCCACAGGTGGAGAGGAAGAGAAAGAGAATAGGCCATTTCTTTCGCTTTCCCAAATTACTGCTTTGTTAGAAGAAAATCTAGAAGGAGTGGAAAAGTAAGTAGCAGTAACAATAATACTAGAACAAATATAACAATGAAATAAAAATTACAGTCTATTTGTTACATTTCTTTTGTGATGGTTGTTAGTGTTTAATTGTTCACTTAATTCATTAATGTTTAATATGATTCCAGAAAGATGGAAGAAATGCTGTTGATCTCAGATCCAGTCTGTTTTATTGTATTTCCTATATTTCTTGAATTTGCTTTGACTCCTTTTTTTTCCACTCATATTTCACATTGATGTGGTTTCTGAATTTACAATAGCTTTCAATATGCTGTAAATGAAATACTAAGGTATAAATAAGAACAGGCCAATACTGAACCTTTTTTTTTTTTTAATGAGTCTCACTTGGTACCTTTTTTGCTAAAACATTTAAAATTCTGTACTGTAACATGAGTTACTGAAAAATCAAATAGGCCTTAAAAGTTCAGAAAGGAATGGAAAGCTTAAGAAGGTATTAGTAGGTCCCCATTATGGTGCACTGGGGAAATAGGAGGCAGCCAAGGACTTCTGATGTAAGTCAGTCTTGTCTTTCCTGTAGCAACACTCTCCCTTGTTATTAGTGTTTAATAGCAGCTAAATTTAGGAGGCCAGGAGTTCAGCCTGAGACTCCAGACTTATATTTTAAAGATGGAACTTTTCAGAAGTGCTCGAGTTATTTAGGAGCCCTTGTGTCCACTGGCAAATTCTTAGCGCGTGGAAAGCCAAAGGGCTGGGCCACTGGTCTACTTTGGGAAGGAAGGGGTGGGGGGCGATATAAAATCCAACTCTGTTCCTCTGAATAGGTAACCACTTAACACATATTAAAATATTATTCCTGAAATATATTCTGCTCCTCCTATTTGTCACTATTCTGAGGAAAAAACACTCTTTCTGGGATATTTTTTTTAAAGAAAACTGGAAAGAAAATTTGCTGCCATCAAATAATAATACAAAAAATTCTTTCCTTTCCTGTTTTTTCTTGCACAATAGGCCTCTTTAAATTTAGAGGAGGCTGAAGTGTACAACTCACCAGAGACTAAAATGTGCTTAATGGCGCGATTCGTTGTGAAACTTTCTCATTAAGACTAAAAGGAAAAGCACTGAAAGATCGTAGTCTCTTTCTTAGTCTCAGCTGATCACATATGTGCTTGTATATACACACTGTACAAGGGGAACGTAAAGTACATGCTGCATCCAACTGAAAAGAGGATAGTTACAGCGTATTTTTTGCACTCTAAGCAGCTTAGCAGCATCATTAAAATTTTGTTTACCACGGTGCATCATGTCTATTTGCAAGAGCAGTTTGAAGGCCACAGATGAGGTTAGAAAATCAGAATAGATCTGATCCAGTAGCAGAATTTTGATGTCCTGCATTCCCATCTATCAGGGAGTTTTATACCACTGTCCATCTCTGTAGGACTTGAGCACCTTCCGCGAAGAGAGAGAAAGCAGTCAGGGTAACTAGGAAATCTAACTGGCCCATCATTTCCCAATCATGTACAGACACTGTTGTCAGTGACATGCCTTACAGAATAGTGAAAAGATGAGTACTGGCATTGTTAGCAGAATCAGAGAAAATCTAAATCCCTGAGAAGCTCTGATTATGAAAACACAGAGTTGGCAGAAGCTTCAGAAAGAGAGGATATGGACTGTTTCAAACGTTGGAAAGTTCAGCTGGCCACGTTCCACTTCTATTTCAGGACACAGTTAAGTGTTTTTAACCGACTTGCATGTGTGCAGCCGTACAAATTTGTCATGGAGAACAAAGGAATACATGTTTTAAACAGAACTGATTGGATTATATGCTTTACTCTGTTAGCTATTGAGGCTTTAATTAAAAAAAGAAACTCATCGTATTCGACAGTGTATCTGTACTGTCTCGGTGAAACCCCTGAAAATCTAATGGTTCCTTATCAGTAGGACTGGGATTAATGTCCTTCTTAGGGAGGATTGAGAAGGTGGGGGAGGTTGGGAAGACTTTGCCTTTTTACAGGAGACTAGAAACTGTGATCACTGGTACCTGAATCATCAGGTATAGTTAAGAAGCCAAGGATTGCTTTAGTGTAAAACTTAACTACCTGAGACATGGCTGGAGTAGTACTGGAAGAACTGCAAAAGAAGTCCTAGCCCAAATTGCCCCTCTTCATGTGGAAAAATGCACACAGTTATTATAAAAGACGTAACTAATTCTGTGTTTGGATAGAGTAGACATAAATGTGTCAGCAACACATGTGGCCTCCTACAAGGGAGTGTATTTTTTCATAAATTTTGCACGTTAAAGTAAGTGGAAAAATTTTCATCGTGTGCCAGTAAAATAGGATGAGGCTCTTTTTAAATGTCTTGACCGTTATGAAAGTAGAATTTAATTTCTAAATATATTAGCTGCTTTTGGTAATTATATATTATATTATTTACATGAATTTTAAAATGTAATTTTTCTTCAGAAGAAAAATAATCTCAAAATGGAAACGAAACGGAAACATGGTATTATTACTGTAAAGCTATCTCAATCAGAGTGAAAGAGTGGTAGTAGAAACTGGAGACTAATTGTTTCATTTTATCCTACAAACCACTTCCTGATGAAACACTGTTTTTTTCTCTGGAATTTTCAGTGTATTTCTCTTCCGTTTTGTAATGGCCTTATTTTTGTTCTTTCATCAGTCTTATCTCAAGATTTAAATAGTGTCTGCTGAAACCTGTAGGTGGTTGTTTACTTTTTGCAGCTGATGTGTTCTCTGATCATAAATGTTTCTATCTAGAACTTGATGTAGCTAAGGTCAAGAAATTATGTATGTTATGTGTGTATAAATAATATAGTAAATAATAATAACAAATATTATGGATATAATTGCAAGCAGACTAAGTTAAACTTTGGAATCTGTAATTTATTTTTTAATTTCATTATTTTACTCTACAATTTTTTTTAGAATGTTGGAAGAATTTCTGAATATTGCACGACTAAAGACATCTTGGAGAAAAGATATTTTAATAGATTATTATAGTGCAGGATTTTTGTGGGCTAGAGAAATGAAGTTCAGTCTTATACAGCTCTCATTATTCATGGATCTATTAAATTTCATCTTGGAGAACATCAGCGGTAAGTATAATTAAGAATTGTAAAATAAATATCTGAAGTGGAAGGCAACAATGTTTTTCAGTCATTTTAATAAAACGATATTTAATTACAAATAATTGTAAAATGATTTATTTTCCTCTTGAATGTTGGCATGCTAGACCTTGTGCCTGAAAATAATTCTTATTGGCAGATATTAAAACTTTCATTAGAGAAAACTGTAGTCTTTTGAGCAGAATATCCCTCATTCTTTGTTTATACAGTATGTGGTACAAATGGGCCAGGTCCTGAAGAAACCCTTTCTTTGCTGTGGTAAAATAAATAATAATTACAGTAGTGTGAGTGCAAGGAACTCCTAAATTCCAATTCCAGCTGTCTCAGTGACTGACTCACTGTAGCCTTGGGCACATTTCTCTGCCGTTTGAGATATTCAGTACATCCTGTAGCATTACAGCAGGTGAATTACATTTATTTTATCCTTGGAGGTCAACTCTCAGGCAGCTTTCTATATGGCAAATGCTGCACTTCTGGCACAGAATGTATGTTAACTAAAGAGTGGTGAGGGAAGTAAACTGGCATCGCTGCCAAGGATGAAAAATGACAGTGAAGGGACTGTAACTCCTGTGGCTATGAGGAAATTTGCAACAAAGCATGTAGCTTGGGTCTAGTGGGAATGAGACAGCCAGAAAAAAATGGTAGCAGTGTCCTCTAAAACCTTCTTTTTCAGACATCCTAATGCTTGCTTAACATTCACTTTGAAGGTGATTATGTTGAGAAAAGTCCATCCCAGAGGAAGAGTGAAAGGACTCAGCAGTTCCATTCAAAGCGAGGGCGAATATTTAAAATCAAGCTCATAATAGTTATTATACTCTTTCATTGTAATTTAGTTCAAGGGCCTTTCTGACTTGGAATTTTGACAGAATATGTACGTGCTTTATGATCATTGGAATTCCAGTTGTCCTTCCTGTCTCCAATGAGAAAGTATCTTAACATATGCTAACTATATTGCTGTAACAATGGAAGAAGAATGGAAACCTGTCAGAAATTAGTTTTATGAGGCTGTGTAATGCATGTGTACGCGACAGCCTGGTAGCACAACCGATTATTAAAGCTGACTGACGTTCTTCAGGAATGTGATCTTAGCTGCATAAAGCTTTGCCAAACTTTAACTCTTTAAGATGAAATTTTCCATGGCGGTGTTTGCTTCTGATTAATTTTTGTGTATAAAATTGCAACTGAACCAGTTCAGTGGGCTTGCAGGCAGAGGCTGTGGGGGAAAAAAGGTATTTTGTGTTCCTTTTTTTTTTTTTTTTTTTAAACAGGTCTAATACCCCTGTGCTTTGAGGTAAAGACATAAGGTTTGGCAAGGAGAGGTTGTGAATTTGCTTTTTGCTGTCCTGTGAAAATCCATTTGGATTTGGCTAAAGTACATGGGTTCTAGGGAAAGAAAATGCAGTTTTTAAATGCTTACAGGAGAGTTCTTATATTTTCTTCACAGCTAAGTTCCCTGAATAATCCATTTTATAAAGTATGCTCTAGCCCAGGGCTGAGATGAATTTTCTTGTAATTACTATTCTCAGCTGGTACAAGTTTCAAGACTAAACATTTCAATTAAGAGGAAAAATTCTGATGTCTTCTATATTAATGACCCTTTGCTTTCCCTTCCCTGCACTGGACCAAAGTGGCCAGGAGAATAAAGATGATTTGGCCCTAAGTAGCAAGAGTAGAATGGAGCAGGAGGATTTGGAGAAGGAGGGTAGTTGAAATGCATTTAAGGCAGATAAAGGAGAAAGGAAAACTGGAGGCTGTGGTGCATTTGGAGCCAGAATGAGTTACATGATTTGATTCCTCTTCTACATGTTCCTTACCTCACAGAAGGACTGTGAGAGTCTTCATGAGAGAGGTAGTTGGGGCTGAAAATCAGGTATGCAGAGGAAAGAGAAAATTTGGATGATCTGGCAACAGATTTGGGCCTGGGTGATCCTGTTCTGTGGCTCCCCCTCCCTACAAAGGGTGGTGTTACCAGTTCTGTTGCTCCTCCTCATTTCCCAGAGATTCTCTTTCCTCCACATTCTCTGCAGTTCTCTCTTGTCCCTTCCATTATGGTTTTTTATATTGTGTTGCCTTTCTTGCTGAAAACAGAGGTGCAATTCTCAGGTCTTTGATTAGTGTACCACTAAAGGGCAAAACTATAAAGAACAGAAGTCTTCTAAGTCTTTTAATTTGTTTTCTTTACAAAGAACAAAGGAATGTATCAGTAGAGACTTAAAACAATAAGGAAAATAAATCTGTTTCACCACTGGTGGGTATTTCCCCATTCCTTTACTGTAGACTTTTTTAGATATAAGAGGAAAAAGTAAATTGTGTTAGAAGATGGTTTTTTTTAAACTCCCCATGGTTCTAGTGATGACAGACACTGTGCAAGTCAGAAAAATGAATCCTTCTTTTTCTATGTTTAGCTAACACTGATACATTTCAGATTTTCCTCTTTGTTAAGGCAGTTAACAAACAGAATTTAAATTCTAATGCAAAGTTGCTTTGGCATTTAGTTCTGATTTCCAGGGTAAAAATATAAAGTAATTACCTATTTTGGAGGGGTGCAAAAATGTCTCCAAGTTTGATGATACATACAGGGTATTATGCATATTCATGTTTAATCTATTATGACTGTAAGCACTTAAAAAAAATCGGTTGCACTTTTTAATATTTGTTCCTATATTAATGGGTTATATTGTAAGAGGCGTGGTAAGAAGAATAATATTTTACAATACATAAACAGTAGTAAATTTATTTTAAAGAGAAACATATTCTGCATCTCAGAATTACTTATTATTCTGCCTGTGATTATCTCTCTATAGGTAAGAGGCCAAGCTGTAATATCTTGAACACCCATTATTGTGATCCTTCCATTATGAAGGCAGATGGGTGATTTTGTGATGAAATTTTAGTGGACACACTGTTGATGAGAATAATGGCAACAGAGAGAAGCATTTGACTGCTGTTGCTTTTTTAAGTTTTCTCATGGCTCAGAACTAAAAGTTTAGGAAGTCTTATAATTAACATGGTCCAAGAAAACCCTGTCATGTTCTTAGTTTTTGTTCTTTGGGGTTACTTTGCAGACAAACATATGACCTTAGGAGATAATTTAAAGGAACTGGAAAGAGCAATGGCTGAAACAAGAGAAACTGATTCAGAACAAGGAGGTGACTTGAATTTCTTCAGCATTGAGCAAGCCAAAGCAATCATTGATTACTTCATTAACAGGTATTTATTTCTACAGGATCTGTTATTCCTTATTTCAGTAATTTAACATGGTGGGGAAATGACTGATAATTTTATTGTTGTTTTTGTTGTTGTTATTATCAAATCATTAAATTACTTAAATATTTAAACATATTATTAAATTTCTATTATTTAACTGAATATGTTCCTACTGTGCTAACATATTGCACAGACCAAACCATTAAAAAGAAGCCAGGATATGCAAGTAGCAATAAAGATCTGGCCTCAGATGTCAAAGCCCAGAAAATAAATTTAGACTGGAAGTTTATCAAAATATAAGCTTATGCTGAAAATATTCCTTCTGGGTTTTGTTTTGAGTGATAAAGGGAAACAGAGTGGTATATAGAGAATATTCTTGGTTTGTTTTTAAGAGATACTACTTTAAAATTCCATTTGAATAGAATTTTAGGTCTTGTCTATAACTCTTAAGTATTTGTCTGGCCTTGACAGCTGTAGTGAACTTCTTAAGTGATTTAAAGATTTTTACTTTACAGAATTAAGGCTACAATCATATAGGACTCATAAAAATGTTGCATTTTAAAATCAACAAAAGTCCAGTATCTACATGAAAAGGTTTTGCAGCAGAGACACAGAAAGATGCAAACAGCAGTCATTGAGTTATTTATCTGAGAAGAATACTAAGAGTCTGATAGCAGCCAGACACACCTCTCTATATAAAGTTTTAACTATATAGTAATGTCTGCAGACCTTTCTCCACTGTAATGCCATGGTTAAGTCTGTGGTTGTACTCAGATGGCACTGTTTCCAATACATGATGGACAGAATGGTTCTCAAGGTGCTTTATCACCCATGAATGTCAGGGGCAAGGAGATGGAAAATGAGAAAGTTACTCTTGTTGTATATGCTAATATACATATTGCATATACCCTGTATTGCATCTGTAGCCCTTTGGCCCATTTTCTTACCTGAGTGGTGGTTAGAGGGGGGATTTTTGGCAGATGGGCATAAAAATTGAGTAAGATCATGACTGATCCATACATAGATTTGTTCAGGATTTTCAGACTGTTTTTCGCTAGGAAAAGTCTAACACATCAAAAAGGGGTGGGTTTTTTAGAGTGTTTTCCTAAATTCAGAAAAGTATTTCCTCTTAAAGACAGGCAAAAATACTAGGATAGCTACGAGCCTTCCAGTTTAGAGTGCTTGGATTCAGACTGGGGATTTAAACCCATCACAGGCAATTTCTCTTACAACCGGGCTATAAAATTTGTCTCTCCTGCTGTCTGATTTTTTTCTTTTGTTTCTTTTTCATGGAAAATACAAAAACACTTCAGGTTCTTCCTGTATGAAATGGGAACATCTCTTTAAATCTCAAATTTCTGTAGTCAAGGCAAACCAATGTCCTGCCAAGTACTAGCCCTAAACTAAAAGGAAACTTGGCATTTAAGATGTCTCAGTCAACTTCTTTTACTTCTCCCTTCCTGTCTGTGTCTTTTGTATATTTATAAGGAACAAATGTTCTTTCCAAATTGCATGTCTATAGCTCTTGTGTAAATTATCCATTGAGAGATATCTTGTCCATGAAGTCATTCCTTCATAGTCATGAGAATTTCATCGAAGAGATTAGGTGCTCCATCCTTCTAGCACCAAAGTATTAACTGGGCAGGAATACAATCAGGCCACAAGACTTTTGCAACAGAATGGTATTTTGGCTGCCAGATCTGTGGTTGTATGTTCAAACTGCACAATTTATTACAAGTGTGTGCTGTTGCAAGGTCGTGGATATGCACACATACACCAAAATGTGTCATATGTGTCCAGTTTATGCAATCCATTATTTCAGTCATTGGAATATTTTTTTCCCAAATAAGAACAGAGTCAGCAAACTTACATAGGTGTACTTTGAACTTTGTGAACTCAGAAATAGGTTGACTGAGTTTTATTACAGTTCAAATTAATGTATTACTTCAACATTTTTTCTTGTTTAATTTTAAATGATAGGCCCATAGGTGTTTTTTTCTCTACTCGAGACAGTATGACATGTTGTAGTTCAGATCACATTTTTACAGATGAGCCCTAAACCCTTGGGATTTATAATGGAAACAGGGACAAATGCTTAACTACATTGGCACAAACTGTGCAGCAACTATAATGACACCTTCAGGTTTGGGGAAAGGTGACAGTTATCATCTTTTTATCTTGTCTCCTTGGGCAAACACATATCAACATAGCTCTTGACATTTTCTTTCAGGAAGCAGTGGAGCTAGGGAAATATGTCATTGTTAATCACCTTCAGATTCTCATATGACATCATAAAAGGGTCTATTCTTACTTACAGGAGCAAAATTATTTTTGTGTAATTGATAAAAACACTGGTATGGCATTTTTTAATCATTCATAACAGATAGAAACAAAAATGTGTTTTCTATAATACGCATAGAAGAGAGAAAACTACACAGTTGGGTTTTTTCTGAATAAATACTGATGATTAATTTACATGATTTGATGTAAAGAGCATTAGATGGAGGAATTCTTTCCTTGATACAGGGTTAAGGGTGCCAGGTTGAACAGAGGTCTGTTTAAAAATAAAGACATAAAATTCAGAAATGCCAAAAATAATTACTTGTAAATTTTGGGCATATTATAAATTATTTGTACCTGTAACAGTTCATTAAGAATATCATAATACATTTCAAGGGGAAGGGGAAGAGACCTGATTTTTAGGTGCTGTAAATCTGGCTAATTTCCTGAGCACTGGAATAAGTAAAAGAAAAAAGTCTGAAGTGCTGATTTCTGCCAGTGCAGTTGGAAAGATGTATGTCTTATTTCTTGTGTGTCTGTGATGTTCATAAAGTTTTAGTTTTTGTCTTTTTTCAAAGTATCCCTGGTAGAATTTTGCCAACTAATAGGTGTGTATGCGAGGGGACGTGTATTTTACATAAATTGGTGTGAGTCATTTCCTGGTTAAGTCCTGAAGTCTGTCTAAACATAATTTCTGAATCTCCACTGAAACATGTCAGGAATTCTTCAGTGAAGTGCTGCAATAAAAACATACTGCAAATGAAATGGCAGATCTTTTAAGAACGCAATTAATTGCTGTGTGTTGTGGGTTTGGGGCAAGGGAGTCTGTAGTTGATGGTAGTCAAAGGTCTTATGCAGGCCTTGCAGGTTCCGAGGCAAGAGGCATTGCTGACCCATTGATGGCTCTCCTGAGAAAAGAACTTGTGTCCTGTCCCTAGCCAGAAAGCACAGCAACCACTTACAGATGTTCCCTGCAAATATTGCTGTACTTCTCATGGATATATCAGGCAGGACTGTGATACGTTCTTGGAATCATCTTTCAACCTGGACTTGCTATGAAATCACAGAGCTGTGTTTTAAATTGTATGTCAAAATGACGTGACAGGAACCAGAAGTTCTGTATCGTGATTTTAAGAGGAGAAGTAATTGTAACAGATGGACTGTGACAAACGAAACCTTTGATTAAACAAATGCCATATCATTGATCATTAGAAAAGGAAACAAGGAAAATTATTCAAAACACGTGAAAAGGAAAGCCATGCATGTTTTAAGGAAGATAAGTATTTTGGGCTATTGAGAAAGGCTATTTAAAGTTACTTTTGCTGTAATACACAAAACTGCTGTGTGTCAATCTAGTTTTTAGTTTTTCTTTAAGGAAATACTAAGCTGATTTTGCGAAGTGACCTTGAGAGAATAAATGCTTCCATTCTTTATTGTTTTGGTGTTCCAAGACCAAACTTGCTCCCTGGACTGGCAGCCCATCCCAGAATCTGAAAGTTGACTTGGCTTTGTTTCCTTCTTGTCCGCTATTGCTGATATTAAAGGCATAAGTATCCTGGTGATAAGTGTTTCAGGAATTACTTTTTTCAGAGTAGAACTTTGTCTTCCCAGAGTTCAATTTCGTGAGGACTAAGTGGATGTATTTTTAAGTGTCATACTGTATTTTCTACAGCCATCTGATAGTATATCCTTGAAACTAAATATGCTTCATGTTGTACCTGAAGTTAAACAACTGTTTCTTTTTAGAATTTAGAGTATTACCGTGCTGGACGGTAACTCTTAGTTTAACAATATTTGTTATACTGTTATCTTTCCAAAGATTTACAACTGTAATAGTCTGTATTCTCTTGTTTTTCAGCTTATTTAAGTACTATAGAGTGTATGAGTACCTCTTCCATGGTCCTAGCAGACTTGTGTTAAGTGATGAGGTGAGTCATTTATATAGATGGAACTCATTATGCAGAGTTATTTAATGAGTGCACTATGGCATATGTTTTATATTGCTCAAAGCAACTTCATGTCAACATTACTGCATTACTAACGTAAAATGGCTGATTAAAGAACACAAGTTAGATGTTTTGATCTTCATATTCAAAATTAATTTTGGATTTCAAAAAAGTGTAAATGCACTGCTTGGTTAAGCTGTTAGTTGTGTTAAATCAGGAACACTTTTGTGTATGTATTCATAAGTTGATGCATGTAATTTGAATTAGCAACGCATGAGTCTGGCTCTATTTTAAAATCAGCAGTCGGAATGAGAAAAGGTTGTGTACCATGCCCAGTCTGACCACAGCCCTAATACTTATGTATGCATGTGTATGTGCAGAGTTTTGTTTCTACTGTAGCCACCAACAGTTAATTATACTGACTGTGAAGAAACAAGCGAGATAGAAATTGAGCATTTTAAAAGCACCCTGTTAATAACAGTGAGTTGGCTTGTCTCTAAACTTTGTCACTATTCTAACTTCCATGGGGAAAAAGACATAGGAAAATGCATTGGTGCAGGATGTGACCTTTAATAAAGTGGACAGATTCAATTAATCAAATAAACCTTTCTTTAGCTCGCTGTGCCTTTTGAGGATATATGTTACATTTTGAATTTGTATTAGGAGACAACTAGTTGCTCAGAGGCACAGTAGTGAATTTTTTTGATGGCACTTATATTTTAGCTTATCAGTACACAGTGAAGTTACAATTAATGCACTGGAAAATTTTCTTTACACTTTGAGCTGGTGGTTGGACTCTGTAAATGATGTGAAATACTTTATTTCTGTGTTGCTTTTAAATAGCCGTATCATAAAAAAGGTCTTTTCTTGTCACGGATGCAAATATTTGGAAATTATTCTCATAGTTTCTAAGGTGGATTAAAAATCCAACTATGACAAGACTGTCATTACACAGGTAGAGCAGGACATCAGCATTATTGTGTTAGGGTGGATGTTTTATATTAGCTAATCAGATCAATGGGTGGTTAGCACTTCCTAATTGGTAAAATTGATTTTAATGAGGCTTTGATAAAGTAATTCTTGTGTAAATTTGGGTAATACATCATATCAGTTTTAGACTAACGTAAAAGAAACATCTCTGTGTTTTCTTAAAACCCATTTCTGGTGGGTGAGATCAGCACAGGCTGTTCCAGCCATGGAAGGGTGGTTGCCCTGCACAGGTGTCTGCTGGGGAGCACCACCTCTGCTCAGAGTAACACCACCTCCAGAGAATGGCAGCAGTGGATTTCTGGGGATGGTTTGGGTGATGATCCACCAAAGGAACAAGTGCCATCTACAGTTATGTCACAAAAACATGCAGGACAATTATCAGCCATAACTCCTTTATGGCAATTTCTTACCCATGGCACCATGCCAGTTTAATCCATCTGTTTAGTATTCTGAGTACCATGGCAGAGAGTTTTTAATTTGTCCAACCACACTCCAACACCCAAGAAAATCAATACTTATATTCTGTTAGAGTCTATTTTGATAGGGTGATGCATTGTTCTTCAATAAGTAACAGTTTAAGGCACTGAAGCTGCACATACAAATTTATGGCATTATTTGCACTTGTTTTATGTGTTAAAATGTGATGAGAGGTGAATCCAACATAGACTTCAAGCTCTTTTGCTACAACTTTGTTATATTTAGAAATGCTTATGCATAAAGGAGAGCATTACTTCTGTATTTGCAGTCCCTTAGATGAGCAGCTCAGGCCCTGAGGAATTGGTGGGGCTGCCGTGGTTTGGGGTGTGTGGCTGTGGCAGGAGCACATCTGGAGTCGCCTGCTCTGCAGTGGATCTGCTCAGGGGACAGGAGACCGACCGGGATATCTCTGTGCTAAAAGTAGATAGTAAATCTGTGCTGAAAGGTTGACTGCAGCCCTGCTATGTAGACCAATGTCTTACCAAAAAAAGGCCATTCCAGACACAGCACAGCCCACAGCTGGATGTGATCCTGACTCTAACCTGAGTGTGATTAATGTCTAAAAAGTTTTCTTTTAGCTCCAGCAATAAAACCCTGTTCTTCTGGAACAGGGCACTGTAAATTGTACTGGCCAGATTTGCCCAAATAACAAGAACCACGGTGTTCCAAGAGCTTAATTACAGTATTATCTCCTTTTGCAAATGAACACTTTGAGACAAGGCGGTGAAATGACTTGCTTCAACAGAATTGATTTGCTTCCACTGAAATGGCTTTAGCTCAGTGAGATGTGTGCCGAAAGAATTACCTACTGAATAAAAGCCCAACAGCCTAACGAGAAGAGCTGCTCCTTTAAAAGAGATGCAGCTACAACAAATAAAAGCCGTACTCAGTGTTTTAATGGATATCCTTTCAGAGAAAACCGCAGTGTGTGTTTTCCAGAGAAATCTTACAGCGATGGGTTGTAAACTCATTGGAATTTTTTTTTTTTTTCTCTAGCACAAGCAATTATACAGTGTTCTCAATCAGGTTTCCTTTTTGATCCTTCACTGCAGTTATTTCCAAATGACCCTGTCATTTCCTGTGTAGAATAAAATCAGACAAGAAAAGGGAAATGACTCAAAACTCAGATTATGCATACAATATCTGTGACCATGCCGCTTAACAAAATTTAAGTTATTTAAATGTAGCACATAATTAGTGGAGCTTCACAGTCTGATTAGCATTCTGCATTTGATGCAGATAGAATAATGGAGCCACCTTTGTAAAATACAGACAGTGTTTAAGTCTTAAAAAAAAAAAAAAGTAACAAATGCCTGGCTAATTTAATTTTTTTCTTATTTTTTTTTGCCTTGGCGAAAGCCTTCAAACCCCAAACTGCCTGAGGTGATCATATTGCCTAGGAAAAAAAAAGGTTAAAACAGAAAGACATGAATGCTTGGTTAGATGATAAAACACACATCACACTTCTAACCTACTTTGACAGTATTTAAAATTTAAAACTTGCCTTTCCAGCTATCAAATCCCTTACTTCTCCTTCATTCCAGATCTACAAAGACCTATATATTATGTATGCATGAATACCTGTTAGAAAACATGACGGTACAAGGAACTGCTGAGAAGCGTTAAGATTGCCAAGTAAATTCATTGCTTTTTTTCCTGTTACTATTATGAGCAGTTCCCCCCCATTTAGAATGATTACAGAAGAAGCTGTGCTTTAGCTGTTCTTTGGCTATGATCCAAAATAAAATGCATGTAGTGCTAACATACCAGGGTTCTTCAGGAATATTGTTGTTAAAGATACTGTTTTTTTTCCTTTTGCCTGTTCTGGAGGTTTTGCTCCCTAGCTGTGATTTAGTGCACCTATATTAGCTTGCAATTTCAAGGAAAGTGAAAGGACTACAGACTAAATCTTGATGTGCAGGGATTCAGTGGAGCAATTCCTATTAACACATGTCAGATCCTATAACAAAGGTTTAAATTGTTAATACATGAATTGTGTAGTAGTTTTTATTCTTTTCTATTTCTATGTTCAGTTAATTTATTTTCCTCTGATAGGATGATATATTACAGCACATCTTGTAATTTTTTTTTTCTCACATTTACAAATTGTACCTTATACTGCAGTTCATGTTTTTTGCTGCTCTCTGTTGTGTATTTTTGGATGGAATGAGGCTAAGGTCTTTTGGGATTATGTCTGCTTTGAAACATTTCCTAATAAAAATAATGTGGTTGGTAAATCTAGTTTTATTCCTAGTTGCTTTAGCCAGCCTGATGGAGTAATCTGCTATTTTATGGCCCAGATGACTAGCTAAGTTTGACTTCTTGAAATAGTAGTGTACAATGTAATTTTCTTTAGAGATGTCATAGTGGGTCAGGTTGCAATAAAAATATCGAAGATTAAGTTTAATGGCAGTGCAGATTCAGTATTATAGCAGTCACTAGATATCATCCTCTGTACTTAGACTTCCAAAACAGTTTCCATTAATGCCTTCTTTCCATGTACTCCTTACTTTCTGAAACATTAAGCTTTTGGACTATGTCTGGTCTTTATTCAGTTGTGGGTTGGGTTGTTTTTTGGGATTTTTAAGTTTGAAGAACATCCCTTCTGTGTTTGAATTTAAGGTGGTGAATAGGAAGAATATACAATGTGAAAGCTAATAAAGCTTTTTTTTTTCCTCTGATGGCAGAAGACCTGAAGTCTGGGACTTAACTTTGATATGTAATCCTCATTAGGTACTGCATATTTAGATTGGTTAATCAATCATTGTTTAAACAAATTTGCTCAGTGATTTTTTGAGAACTCCATTTTAAAGATCTTTGAAAACAGAACATTTCCATAAGGATATCAGTTCACACTAGAGAGACTCATTCCCCAGCTAATGGAGTGCTTTTCAAAGCCCTGGGGTTTCAGATATCTGTAATGCTTAAAAACCAGTGAGTTGATTTTCTGTAGCTTTGTTTTGTAAATATCGCCATGGCAAAGGCATCAAGAAGAGCACAGGACTGGAAGGGATGTCTTCAATTGTCAGCTCTACTGCCTCTTTCTCCTAGGGAAACATACATAGTCCTCTTGAGAAACTTGTCAAACACCAGTTAAAAAAGTTAACTTCTTTTGTCTTTGCTCTTCCAGTTAGAAAGCTGCCCTGGTGCCTAGTTTCTGTAATGGTTATACAACTTCAGTTTCTAGTCTAAGTGTATTCATGACAAGCTTATGTTCATTTGTCCTTGTGCCAATTTGTGCCAGTATTGACCTTTAGCTCTTGTTCCATCCCCAGTGTTTATTTTTCTAGTGTATAAAGAGACAGCAATCTTACTGTCAGCCTTCATTTAGCTAGACTAGAAAAGCCAGCCCTCTCTAATCTTTGCTTTCAAGGTAGACTTTTGATACACACATTCTTACAAAGGTAGCAGCCTCTAGTCATCCTGTTGGCCTTTTTCTATAATTGTTCCACTTTAAATCAGTTTTGTTTGAAAGTAAGTGACCAAACTGACATAATATTGTTGCTGAGATAAAAGCAAGGCCTTGTAAAATACCAATAGTGCTTTCTTTTCCTCTGCTGGGAATAGCCTACATGATAGGTCCTAGAAGCACCTTTTATACCTGTATCATGTGGCTGTCTCATCATACATCTGCTATTCTGGTTCTCCTTTATTACTGTATTTTCCAGCTGAGCTGCTCCCAGTGCACAGTAGGTTTAAAAAAAATTATGTCCCCACAATGTCACCTCCCAGTTTGTCATTGAATACAAGACTGAATAGTCTTCAAGGCCATTCAGTCCCATCTGTATGATATTCCTGCCTGCTCATGAATTGATCATGTCTCTCACATTGCTTTTGTCTAGAAAATTAGATATTTAATAAACTATGAAATTAGTCTGGCATCGTGTATCTTTGATAAACCGATGTTGTGTTATGTTCCATTCCTCTTTCATTTCCATGCTCTTATTTATTTTTCCTTCAAAACTTGTTCCTCAAGCCTTTACTGCTATGAAGATCAAAACTACAGCTTCAGGAGTAGGTTCATTATTTTACAATAATGAAGGTTTACAACTAGCAGACTGGTACTTGGTCCTTTGATGTCCATTACAGAAATGTGTCATACCCAAGACAGGATTACTGAAGTAAGCAGCTGGAGAGCCAGTGGGTTTTGAGACAAAAATAACGGATATCAAGATCCTTTGATCTTGAAGCTTGCTGTGGCTATAACCAGAGAGATCTTGAAGGACTTTATGATTAGTCTGAATGAAAAGTGGAGTCAGTTGGACTAGTGTGCAGCACTGCTTCAAATATTTAAGCATATCTTGCACAGTAGAAACTATCTGTTTTTCAAGGATTGTTGTTATTATACTCATTTGCCAGTAGGGGAGATACACTGACCTTTAGCAGTTACATTTCCATGCTGATGATCTTGTACAGCAATTTTAATGTTCCTTAGCTTTGGTAGCTGAACTGCCCTGCCCTGTAGGCCAGCGAGAGCTCCAGGGAGCTGGTGGAATTTTTAAGCCAGTGCTGAGTACTTTTACAGTGCTTTAGAGAATGATTAACAAAATGTTTTTTAAATTATTTTCTTAGGAAACATCAAATACAAAACAAAACCTGCTCTTTAACTCAGTAACATGCGTGAAGTCACGAAAGAAGAGAATTCAGGCAGGAAAACTGCCAAATAGCTGACATAGGCTATGCCTTCAGTTTACTGAGCACGATGGTTCTGACTCAGCCAGCCTTTAAACAAGTGCCTCTTTTTAAGAAATTGGGAACTTTAATTTCAATGGACCTATTCACCATACACAGAGTTAAACTGAGAAGTGACTGGGGTCACATTGTTCAGCACTGTGGAGGATGAAAAGCTAAAGACATGAGAGAAAAAAAAAATTGAAGCTCATTGTAACTTTTTAGTTCAGTTGTACTGTTGACAAGGCATCATATTTTTTGACTGTATGGTGTTAAATAAGAGAGGGAGGAAAAAAACCCTTGAATTCTTGGCATGAAAGCATTTCTGGAACTGTGCAGGAATTAATATATACACAGATGTGCACTATGAGGTTTTTTACTATTTATTTAGAAAGTGACTTGAGTTCTGTATGTGTGTGTTTGTATGTATGTAAACATACATAGTTGTGATAACAGCCCTAATGACTTGTTTATTTGCTGGAATGCAGGTCAGCTAGGAATTGTAGGCTTTGGGTGGAGGGACAGTCAGTATGTTAATGCAGCACGTTTCTGCTATTCATCAGAATGTTCTACGATCCAAATGATTAAGTGCTGTATCAGAAGACTACAGCACATGTTTAAAAATAGTTATCAATCAAGATATAAATTTTAATAGAAGACATTGAGATTGGCAGAAATGTACTGACTTGGAGAAATTTTAAAGTGGTTGAGCAAAGTAACTGAAGGCAGACTATTAGAATATGAATTTTGTTTTACTTTTCTTATATTCCTGAATAGCTCACTCTGTTGATGCCCTTTGGAAGTTCTGCTTGTTTGACTTGACCAGCATAAACAAAGTACTTGGAGCTGAGCAAAGACCAGTAATTTTATGTCATAGATTATAATATTTTTGCAGTTTGGTTTCATTCCAGAGCTTTGTACATAAGCTGGTGAGAGCCAGGTAGGCTGCTGCTGGCATGTTGGCAGGAAGTCATTTGCACAAACTACTTTAAGTAGTTCAAAGAACAACATTTGAAAATAATCTGCACCCCTCCCCCCACACACACCAAAAAAAGGACACATTTTATTTTGAACCCAGTTCTTTATGTCTGCTGCAGGACAATGCTGTTTTCAGTGTTAAACACTTGCATGTAACGTAGCAGGGATCAAGGAGTTTTTCAAGAAGGTGCCATATTTCATTTATATTTTGGTGGTTCAAATTTAACTGCCTCTTTTTACCTGTTTGCCAGCATGTATCATTTTGGTACCTGGAGACTGGTTTTCCCAAGTAATTGCCCTATTTCCAAAATTTCCAGCATAATCTTTGTTAATTGGCAGACAGAGATCCATGAACTTATACTACTGAACAACTGTTTTTGTACCCCTACTTTTGTCTGCAGCTTTTGATCATCTTGAAGATCAAATTGTATTCATAAAAGTATCTGTGGAATGGGCAAGTGATGTGATATTTCATGGGAATGTATCCCCCTGGGTGAATAGTTATGTATCAAATTCATACATCTTGTGACCTTATGTTAAGAATAACATGTTGACCTTATTCATATAAATAAACAGCATGACATTTCTTTACTATGATGATTTATAATCAATATACATTTTAATAAATTTTTATCCGCTTAGTTGATGTTATGAGGACAAATGTAATCCAAGTCTAAATAACAGACAAGTTTTGCAATCCTTTAAAGTTCCATTTTAAAATGCACCGGAAAGTTTGCATGTCTTCTAATTTCACCTTGAATTTTATGACTTGTCATAAGATACAACATAAAGTATTTTTACTGAACATTGAATCTGATGTATTTGAATTTTTAATTCATAAAATGTTATTTTGATTTCCTATAAATATGCTAAGCTCAGCAAAATGTGGTGTTACTCTAGAAAGCTGAGTTTTATAGGATGTCTGGTTGGTATGTGAACTAACTTATATTGCTACTTAGGCTTACATTTAATAAACCTTAGCTAGGGAAATTGTTTAAATTTCAAAGAAAAGATAATAAATAAAATGAGGGCATAGAATATTAATGTGAACTGTGCCTTTATTTTGTTAAAGCATTCAAAGTTAAATAGTGGTGGTCTGTTAACAATCTAGGGCTATTTGGCAAGTCTCTAAACTTACTCAATAATCAAAACATA
Organism: Scytalopus superciliaris; assembly: GCA_013400415.1. NCBI lineage: Eukaryota > Metazoa > Chordata > Aves > Passeriformes > Rhinocryptidae > Scytalopus > Scytalopus superciliaris. The sequence continues at coordinate 3,171,561 of VXBX01007125.1, forward strand.
AAAGGACAATGGAAACTTTTCACAATAAAAGAAAAAGGAGTTGAGTACAGAAACCAAACAAATTATTCTCTGCTTTTTCTTGGTAAGGAGATGAACTTTATAGGAAGGGCAGCAAGCTCTGAGTTAGGGTTGCCTTTTCCTGTCTTTGTTATAAATTACATCTGTCTGTGAAGAATCCTCTCCACTTATTTTGTGGTTCATGGCTACGGGGGAGGTGTGCATGTCTATCTGCAGTGGGGCAGAGAGAGACAGATTGTGGGGGAGCCTTCTTTTCATTTTACTGGTTTGTTTTTCACTTAGGAAATTACAATTCTAAGCATTAATTTGCTTACTAAATATACAGATGGATAAAATTCCTAAGGTCCCAGCTGTGTAAATAGAATATTAACAAAACAACTGTTTTCTTCAGCATTTGTATTATTTGTTCTTTGTAGCTTGCTAGACTTTTGGAAGACTTCAATACCGTTTAGGTTCAGAGTAATCATTCAAAATGTGTTTATTAGGACTTAAATGAGGAAAACATTTGGCAAAGGGGTGGACTTTATGCAAAGCATAATGCTTGATTCTTTCCTGAGACTCTGAGTACTGCAACAACATTGTAAGGCACCAGAAATACGGGAAGAAACTGCCAAATGGTGCTGGAAGGAGAGCCATGTACATACTTGGCTGTAGAGCGCTCTCCATGTACCTGGTGAGCACCCAAAGAGGACACGCTGAGGCAGCCCGTGTGTGACTGCAGACAGGAGACAGAGGGGCCAGAACCAAGTCCCTATGCTATGTCTTTGAAGCTAAGACTTCATTATATATTTCCAGTTATTGCACTCAGGAAAACATCACTGAAAAGGTAGACTATACCATATCTCCTTGAGGTGAGCTTGAAAAGACAGGAGTTGGAGCCTTTTGGTATGTTTCATGGTAAAGACTATTATCTGAAGAATTTTATGGTTTGGCTTCCCATTTGTACTGTTGAAAATTTGGTAGTGAAGTCATCCTGAATCTCCCCTTGCCCAAGTTAAAGCAGAGAGAAGGAATACTAAATTATTTATAGTTAATATTTGCTTTTTCTTAATTGTGAGAGTGGGCAGACTCTTTGGCTGACTCAAAGATGCTAAGGTGGTGAGAGTTGGTCTTTTTTTTTTTCTTTTCAGACTGATTTCACCCTCCCGTTTTGTCCTTGTCTCAGACTGCAAAGCCTATGCCAGAGTCTGTGTGGGTTCTGCAGAGTTACATTGCAGATGGTGCTGGGTCCAGGATAAAACCCCAATAAACCCAGATGTTTTCAGCTGAAATATGTCAACTTTCTGCTCTCCAGTTTTATGATGAGTGGTCCTTCTGACCTTTTTGGCTGGTTCTACAAGAATCCAGCAATACTGTAGAAACATTGCAGAAAATATTGTTGCTACCCCCACAACACAGAACAATCTGCATGAGTTACATGTTAATGCACATGTGACTATTTTCTTAGTGTTAGAATTCATGTGCCTGGTAAAAGTTTTGTTGTCTCTGTTCTATTCAAATAACACTATGCAAGGAACAATATCTCCTGTGCAGTTGCTCTGTAGTTTGTTTTGACTGTGCATATCAAATTTGGCTTGTGAACACAGTCTAAGGAAATGGCATAGATTCGAAGAGATAAAGATGAATGTTGCATGCTTCATTTATAGGAAGGCCATCCAAATATGGTCTCAGAGTTCTGAGAACATCCTGTGCTTGAGAAGTCTTGAATTTCACATTGATCGAGCCTGTGGACAAGTTTCAGGCACTAACAGGGTTGAATTCTGATCTGTCTCTTTAGATTTACTGAATGTTGTGTGTTGTGAATAGATTGCAATACACTGCAGGCTTTGACAATGCATATAGTACTCTGCTTTAATAAAATGGAGGAGGGCTAGGGATGTTCCTACTACTTTGAATATCTGCCTTACATTTTCTCAGAGTTTTTCTTAGCATTCATTTTGTATTCATGACACCCGTTTATCATTTTTGTCTCTGTTATACATTTAAGATCTTAACGTTTTTCTTTTGTTCTAAGGAAGATACTATGCCAGCTTTTTGTATTCCTCAGGAGTTAAGATGTAGTTGAAGATTTACATTTGGAGAAATATTAAATTACCTCTCATGATCGTATTTCTAATGAAGTATTGAAAGGTTTTACCCTCGCTTAGGCTTGTCACGGTAAGACTACTTTCAAATTTTAGCATTACTGTTGTCCCACAGGTCTAGGTTAAAAGAAAGTGAGGGCTAGAGGCTAAGTTGCTGACTTTTCTCTTTCTGCTTTTTGTTTTGGTTTGGTTTTTCAGTTTTTGTTTTTTAAATAATCCCACTGGTGGTCCGTTATGGAGCCCTCCGGTGGAACTTCTAAAAACGTCATTATGTGTCTGTCCTTTTTGAGACTGACCCCTTGAGTCTATTGATACTGCATGCATACTGGTAGGTAACTGTGCACTGAACCATTCATTTCTGTTTAATAATCACGCTTTGTTTAAGAAATTATCAAGGTGGAAATAAGGAGCCAAATGTTACTCATTTTACCATGACACAGATTTTATCTTTTGTCTCTCCTCCTTGCTTAAAAATATAGCTCCTTGAATTACTGAATGTAAAATTAATATTCTTTCCTTTGCAACCCTGGCACAGCCAAACACAATAGGAGAAATTAAAGGCAGGATTTCAGCCTTATCTCTGTGTGTTTCCAAACTACTGCTGGTTTGACTTCAGTTCCTACTCTTGTTATTCATAGTGGTTTTATTGCACTATATTTAATTGTCTCTTTGTTCTGATCAATCCTCAGTTAAATGGGTAAATAATAAAAGAAAGAGGGTACATAATCAAATTACCAGAAGTAATTGGTCAGTCCAAGCATTACTGGAACTTTGTAGTGAGAAAGAACGGGAGTTTGATATCAGAGTCAAAAAGGCCAAACATTTACAACTGACAACACAAACACATTGCTACACTAGCACATCTTTGTGAATTTAAATTACAAATTATTGTGTATAATCAGAATCAGAGCAACTGAAAAGTCATACAGCATGGATAGACTTTATTAATTTTGGATACAAATGACAGGCATTAGACAAGCTTAGAAATCTGACAGACTAGGGTAATCTTAATATTTGACAAGTGCAAGATAAAATGAGAATTTGTCTTGTGGATTGCTGGTTGGTTTTTTTTTTTTTCTTTCATGGTAGCAGGAACATTACACAAACTAATAAGCAGCAAACCATATACATTAGCATAAAATGTAGAAGTCTGTGGTAAGGGAGCTTGTTTAGGTAACGGGAAAGTTTAAAGACTGTACATTAAATGGTCAGCAGAACATGGTGTGTTGCACAGGGGACTGTGGGTTGCTCTGGGAATTGGGACTTAGGCACTTAAGTTTTTCACAGCTCAATTGCCATTTTAATACATTTACTGCAGTGAACAAATACAATTAAAAAGATAAACCTGCTTTCTTCCTTAGAATTTTTCTGTTACTGTAGTAGGAATTTTAGTAGCAAAATTAATCACTTAATCAGATATATATCCATAACTCTGACCTATACAGACATAGAATTTGATTTTTTATATTTTCATCTTCTCTTTCCACCAAATCAATTGGGGAAGAATGTATGAAGAGTATAGAGAAGGTAACTGTTAACAAACTAAACCCTGCTCTGTGGAATTCAGTTGTATTAAAGGTAATTTTTATCCACTGACAGGGTTCTGTTTGCCAAGCCTGGTAAGATGAGTATGGTGGGGGCAAAATTAAAGTTGCTCGGTGAGAGTACACTAAACTTGACCAGTGCTACAATAAGCAGTGGTGGTGCAGTGGGGTATTGCAGCTTCATTTTTACCGGGGGTCAGGTTGATTCTGTCAAATACTTCCCTGTTAAGCCCCAATTTACTCAGGCTGCATAAAATCTTCACTGTGACTCTAGTATTCTGGTGAACTCCTATCTTCAGGGAACAGTAATTTCAACTCATCAAAACCATCTTGGATTTGAAAAATAAAGACATTCTTGTGATGGAGACTTTTAAACAAATTTATCACTGGATAACCTATGAAAAGGCTTTTAATGTCTGTCCTTCTGTTACTGTCATCAGGTATAAATTTTGAGTGTGCAGTTAAGATTTACAGTCCCATTCAGGTGTCCTCAATCCACTATGCCCCAAGTAATTTCAGGGGAACTTCTGGGATTGTATCTAAAATAGACACTACATTACCATGGTGTGCAGTGTTGGCAAAATTTGGCCTCAAGTTGAAAGCTATTACATTAAAAAATATTCTCCCTAAAATGCAAATGTCCCATATTTACAGTTGTAGGAAATAGCGCAACAGCTTTGTGATGTGTGGGTGTATTGTGAGTATGTGTAAGTAGAGTACAAAGTGCATCATTGGTTCATCTTGCAGGTCACTCCCAAATAAGGCTTTGTCTGAAAACATTTGGGCTAATTGTGCTTTGTATTTTCTGTAGCAAATTAAGGAGCCTAGTTACTTTTCAACATTAAGAGGAGGTTGCTGCAGTATTTCTGCAATATAACAGGAATTATAGTTGTTAATATACTTTGGGAGCATTTAAATTCTAATCACGCAGACGAAAGGAAATTTCAAGTGATGGCAAGTAAATTTAAATTACACAACAGTAAAGACTTTCATACCTTTGAAAATATTTCAGCACTGGCTTTTTTTTTTCGCTTGCTTTGATTATCCATGATCACAGCAGTGGAATTCTATTGCTGTTGCCATAATTTCTAAAGCATAACTGTGCTAACATGAAATATGTATATATAGGTACATTTGCCAACTTGTTTTAATTTTGTCACTGGCTTTCCACCTCATGTATTGGGAGGGGCTGCTGATCTCTACACTGGCTGCAGGAGATGGAGAGATGCAGGCAACATTTGCAGAAAAAATAGGTGTTTTTTTCCCTGTGATTTCAGCATAAAGAAAATTAGGTTTCCATCCCATAAAACAAGTCTCTGTGACCTCTGGGATCCCTTGGTTTGCGAGCCAGCATTTGCTGGCTGTGCACGTGCAAGTGGCTCACAAGCACTGTGTGAGGGAGGAGTTTCATGCCACATAAACTTGCCAGCTTTGAGCAGTCCTCTGGATCAGGCCTCACAAGCTGTGTATGTCCAGTAATCCAATGGATATAGCTTGGCTCCTCATGCAAGCTGGGTCCTGGCTGAGGTAGAAAAATGCAATACATGATGCTTAGTGACTGTGGAAGGGAGGAAGATCCCCTCAAAGGAAATGTTTTCCTACCTGTCTCCAGCTTGGTGTCCTCCTGACTTGAGGCTTTCCACCTCTTCAGCGGCACCTGCTTATTGTAAAAGCGAGAAGAAAGAACTAAGCACAACTCTGACCAAAAATAGAATTAGCCTTTTTTTTTTTTTTTTTTTTTTTGCCACATTTAACCTCTGCTCTTTTAATCATATGCACAGCAGGAAAGAGGGGATGTGCTCTAACAACTTGTCAGGTATTAAAGCAGTGCACATTTTTAGCTAGAAATCATTATATCAGTTGGAAGTAAACAATAAGGCTGCATATATATAATTATTTAATACATCTTGAGTTATGCTATTCTTTTAATTATATTAATCAGGCAGGCTCCAACACTGCAAGCCTTAGGGCTTGAAGTGCAATTTCAGTGCTTTGTAATAAATTTGCCGAACTTTGGAAAAAGATGAAATGGCTTAATATTAAACATTTGCATGATTTAAATTTTACTAACTCATGCACTTTATAATTCATGTTCTTTTAGAGCAATATACAGCCACAGCAGAATGATCATAGTAGTAATAGTGAGCAAGCATTCCTTTTGCACACAGGTTTTGCTTATAAACTTGATGAATAAAGGGTCTGGAGAATTGAGGGAATGCTAAAGATCTACAGAGCCTTTCACTTCAAGGTCACTGCTTCAAGCACACATCTTTAAAGACAGAAAGCCAACATCTGACTGCTCCTCCATAACATACATTAAGTGAGTTAGTGGTGTCAGTGGAGACAAGGAAAGGATACAACCAATTTAATAACAAGAAAAGAGGTGGAAAAGAGGCCCAGAGAAGAGGAGCAATCAGGAGATACCCAATATACCAGCATCCTGTCTTCCCCCGAGTGGAGTCCTTAGGGCTGTATTCATTCCTTGGTCTGGAAAGGTTGTAGCCACCCTATTTGGTCTCATTTGATGTCATAAGCTTACTTGAGTTGAGCTGGGTAAATGCTAGGATCCAAGTGAGGAAAGGATCCAAGGGAAATTCAGGTAGAAGATGGTTCGATGATGAAGTTATAGCGAACCTGGTTTGATGCCACAAGGGCCCTGCACAATGGGCTCTTCGAAGGGAGCTGCCACGCTGATGTCCTGACCACTGCTCATTGCCTCAGGCATATAAATCACAAGCAAAAAACTTTTGGCCGTGGTGTCCTCATGCCTGCCTTCTGAGTGAGTAATTACAGCCTGCCAGTGGTAATTCCCTGGAAAAGTTAATCGCATGAGGTACTCCCTCTTTTGATCAGTTGTGTGGTGTGATTGCTGCTTCAGGCTCATTTACAGAAGCAGTTGCTTTTCAGTGATGTGATTCCTTGATGTGAGACCTTTAAGAACATTAGGTGTGTTTAGTGGAAGGAGTTTGTGTAACAGGGCGGTGATTTTTATTAGCCATTTCATATTTAGTTGTCAAAATGAAGTAAATTGCTTCTGTCTGCTCTAAAGAGTGCATTATTTTTCCTGCAGCTGTCTTTTCCCTTTCTTTTGGTCTTGCTGTTGTCATTGTTTGCTTTGAAATCTGGACTAAGACTCGACCCAGGATGTCTTTATTTAATGTATACATGGGGTTTAGTGAAAGAAATTATTTCAGTCATTATAAAGCAGCCCTATGATTTGTCCTTTCCTTGGCAGCTTTTGTTGGGAACATAGGCAAGAGTAAAGAAAAAACCAAAAAACTTCACATACGTGGTTACTTTATTAATAAGCTCTTTTAAGAATGTTTTGCGAGTAAGAAGGGAAATAAGGTGAGAAATACGAGAAAGGAGAAACTCAGTCTTCTAGACAAGGGGAGATACAAAGGAGTTTCCAGGAAAAAGTGTAGAGATATGCAACCCTGGCTTGGTTTGGTTTGTTTCTTTTGCCCTTTTGCCCTTGTTACTTGTATAACATAAAGTGTTTACAGCTTTGGAAGAGGCTTTAGTCACAGGTTTTTTATAGTTTTAATATGTGTATATATTGAAATATTTAGTAATATATTTAATATGGGATTTTCTTTTTGTTCTCAACACTTCACTGGAGCAGAAAGCATTTTTGGAAGAACTCTTACCCATCTGAGCCACTAAATTAGTCTAATTTAGAGATTATTAATTGATAGGTTATTTCACTTAATTTCAGTGCAGAAAGCCACTGAGAGATTTTGTAATGGATTTTTATGAATGAAATTGTTGTTTCCTTTATATAACTATGTGATGTTCAATGAAAGGATCTCTGGAATTTTCCTGAATATTTTATTCAATAACCTTAGCCCATGTTTGTTTTTATGAGGAAAGTGAAGTTCCAAGTATGTCTTTTTTTAATTTAAAATGTCAAAAGCTTCTGTGTAAAAAATATGTTTCAACCTCTAGGTATTTGCACATTGCAGGAGTATGAAATCTTTTCATAAAAGATTTCATCTAAATTCGCTTCATAACTTCTTTTCTTTCAGTAACAGTTTAAAACCCAATCAGAGTTGAAAAAAAAAGAATGAGTCAGAGGTCAAAAATTAGGTATTTTTAAAGTAGCCTGGGGGAGATATACATAGGCTATGTCACTTCTTTCCTGAAAGAAAACATGATCCTTAATCCCTCACTTTGCACCTTATGTTTTTCACCTCTAAACTTGAATACAAAACTTTTTTCAATTGGCATTTAAAATTGTTGTCATCTCTGTAAGAAAGTGACACAGATGTGAATTAATTGAAACATTCAGTCTCATGTTATGGCAACCTGTGATATTTGGTTGAAGGGTTCTTAGGGTTTAAAAGAAAAAAACAGAACTTCTATATTTGAAAATATTAGTGCATCAGCTTTATTGGAAAAAGCTGAAAATGTTCAAATGACCTCAGTAAAACAATTTGGACTACGGTTCCCGGAATGCTCATGAAGCTGACATGTCTACATGTTCTCAAAAAGTCTTAATCCATCATTGTGAGGCTAGATCGATGGATTATGACTTTCTGATGTCAGATCTGTGAATTAAGGCTTTTTTGAGTACAGCCTGCTATCCAATTATTGCCCCTATTCATATATTATAAATCATTATTCCTTCACCAGGTAGTCAGCAGTTTCTATTTCCTAAAGTTTCAGAGCCTTCTTTTTTTAGCCATTGTGGCGCTCCTATTGAGCAATCAAAACCGGAGAGTGCTGACCTGAAAAATAAAGCTTCTATCACAGCAAATTGTTGAGGGAACAACAGTCATTTCTAATTCTTCTAGTTTCTGTTGAAATAAAGGGTATTAGATTAGATTGAAACAAATCTCATCCCCTTCCTGCACAAACAAGCAATATAATAAATTAGTACAAAAGTTGTTGGCATGTATTGACTTCATTTTTGAACCCTCATGTCTGAGTTTCTTAAAACTGGTGATTTCTTCTGAGAAGCTGATTTTTTTTTTTTTTCTCAATATGAAGGCAGATCAGCTTCTGATTTAAAGCTGAAATTTGCCAGCGTGCTGCCTTAAGTGATTGTGCCTATTAGGTGCTGTTAAACTGAAGTTCCTTTGAATGAATTATTTATAGAGTAATAAACGTACCTCTAATGCAATGGAATATATGATAAAAATAAAAAATGCTTTACTGTAACCAGTTTAGGTGTCAAATCAAAACACATCTTGAACAACTTTATTAAAAGATATTCAGAAAGAAGAGCTGTTTTAGGACCTATCGTGCATCCAGAGAAGTCATTAAATGAAATGTAATCGTGCTGTGTTGGAGAGTTATCTCAACAGATTTCTCAAGCTAAGCGAATTGAGGTCTAGTCCGTGTGGATGGAAAAAATCAATAGTATGATCTTGTTGTGTTTTATTTCATTTTGCTGTACTGATATTCTTCATTAGGATGCAGTTTTCACACTAGATGGCTGTGCATAAAGTATGTCCAGTCAGTACATTGCTGGTGGAGTAGTTGTCAAAAAGGATGGTAATCAATGGAAAGGAGGGCCGTGTAACGAGTGTGGTAAAGTTTGTCTTTTATTAACTGTTTGTTCTAGTGAGAGAGCTGTCACAGGGCTGGCTGGTGCCTCAGTTTCTCCTTTGGGTGACCATGTGGATTCTAAAGTCTGTGTCCCAAGGACTGTTTCTATGGCACTCTCCTGAAAAACAGATTTGTGTATCTTCTGTTATCCCTGTTGCTCTTCAGTCAAGGATGTTACCAGAAACCACAGGAAAGTTGATGTGGTATTTTGCATGTCCTGCCATTAAGTAGTTGGAGGGGGCAGTTTGTAATGCTTTAATGTGCTGTAGTTTAACTCTCCTTAAAGGAAGATGTTGTCTTGGCATATTCATTGTATTCCTTATTGTTTCTATCAGGAGTTCTGGACATTAATGGCGTCCTTGCTCTCACCTTCCTTATCCTGTTATACCTCTTTCACGTTTTTGAATTTTGGCCACCAAAATTTCCAAGGTGCTGGAAAGAGCTGGTTTGTTGGGAGGCAACAGAAATAATTGTTCTATGAATGCTTCTGGAGAAAACGTAATTTCAAGGACAAGTGCCAGCACAGGGATGGAACCACCAGTAGGGCTCCAAAGCCTTTGTTGTTTCTGATAACTTTGCAATGCAGCACAGCGTTAGAGCCGAGTTCTGCTGGTGGGGAGCCTAGTGAAGCTCCTTCTACTGCCCACGGAAGTAGGCTCCAACCCGCTTTCAGATTTCCTGTGAAATGCAGATGCCCACTAGATGGAGACACAATATTTTATACATTAGTGGCTATGCAGATGGTAATCAAACCCACCAGCTGCTGCCTGCGCGTTCTGGGCACCTCGCCAATTTACTGGCAGTATGTTGACTGGGAAGCAGACAGTGACACACTTTGATCGAAAAGCTTGTATGATGATTTTTTTTTTGTTGTAATATTATTGTTTTTTTAAAAAATGATAAAAGAGATCAAGATGTGTATCTTGATCAAAGGGTACTGCTGTCTGCTTCCCCATCAGCAACTTCTAATTTATAGAAATCAGATTGCATGGAAAGCAATCAGCAAAGGTTTGAGGTCTTTCTTGTTCTCACTGCCAAGACATGCTGACAAGTGAGAAAATTAAAATCAGAGAAGGTAGAGAGAGAACTAGTAAAACACTGGTTGAAATATAATTATTTAAAGTTCATGATTTTAATAATTTTAGGGCTGTAAAGAAAACCAGTTAAAGTGCTCAAATTGGCTATTGCTTATATTACAAGAGTGCCTTAAGGTCTTTCTCTGATGGAGGGTGTTGCTTTGAGACTAATTTACCACTGAGCGAGAAATATATCTGTTATTTGTTGTCACGGAATAATAACCTTTCTCTGGTTCTGGGGCCAAGTTTTTCAAAGGTACCCCCTATCAGCTCTATTTCTTCCACATGGAGCTGTGCATCCAGTGTGATTTATTAGAGTATATGAGATACATGATACAATGAACACCTGCAAAGAACACTTAAACCAGTCAGTCCTATACATGTGAAGACAGTGTGTGCAGAGGGACTTCACTGAAAATTTGTCTATCATACTTGGTAAGGTCTTTTCTCTTTAGGGTCTCTAGTAGAGTCTTCTGTCTATTCAGGTCTTGGTATGGACTCCTTTAAAAAACTGCTTTGGGGTTTTTTTTTGTTTATTTTTGGTCCTTCCAGGCTTAAACAACAATTAGCAGTTAAGATATACGTGTGTGTGTGTGTGTGTGTGTGTGTGTGTGTGTGTGTGTGTGTGTGTGTGTGTGTGTGGACTGTGTCAGTTGAAGAAAGACTGTTTTGGTGCATGGCTGAATATTTCTGGCCAACACAAAAACACAAACCCAGTGGCAGAGGTGAGAGTTGCTTCACATACTGCCAAATGTTAAAATCAAAATGCAGAATCGTATGACAGAAGGACCTGGAATATGTGACATTTTGTTCAGCTGGAGCAAGGGATTATTGTAAGGAAATAGGCTGATGTAGGTAAGGAAGTGTTTCTGAGTATGGCTCTGCATTCTCAAGAGAATATGCTGCTCTTTGGTGCTTGCTCCCTCTAGGTACTTATGACATTGTTATTTAGGAAAGCTGCCAGGGAAAAGGTGCTGCTGAAAGGAATAAATAAAACCCTTTGACATCATTGCTTCATTTTTTTTCCATCAAAAGGTGACACATCATCCTTATCTCATCAGGCAAACTGTGCAAACTTTATGATCACATTTTCTTTGCCTGTTTTTGTAGAACAGTTTCTCAGAAAGATAAAGCACAAGGGGAGGAGAGGAAAGGCTGCAGTGTACAACTCAATCCAGTACCCTTTGGATTCACTTACTCTATGGCCGACTCAAGATTTTTGCTTCAAAGTTTGAAGCTTTGCTCTCGATTCTGACTTGTGTTAGAATTCTGTATGGTTGTGGAAGCCTTTGAACTAATGTCAGATTTCTGTTGGTTCTGTTACTTGTGTGTGTGGTGATTTTCTAGAAGATGTAGTTAACAGAGTTTATAAGGGATAAGGAGTTAAGTAGCTGTTGTTTGTTTATTTTTTAATTAGAGAGAAATTATTGGGTAGAAGTGTTTGTTTCTTCTCATGCATTGTTTGAATAAATTCTAAAAATCCACATTGGATTATACAATTTGTTATGAGCTTCCCAACAAGTCAAAGCAGAATGAGATTTATGCTCTTTTTCAGCAGAAACCATTTCATGCCCCAACAGAAATGGAAATGACTGTTCTCAGAAACCTTCCAAGTCGAAGTGGGAGGAGATAATCTGTAAGGAGATGTTACCTTCTCAAAAACAACCTCACATCATCCAAGGTGTGGTTGGCTTTGGCAGTTTGCCAAGAGGAAACTTCACTACATTTCAAATCACCCACCAAGCCAAGCTGTGCTGAGGCAAAGCTTTGATTAACTCTTGCATTCACGGGTCTCACCCTGCGCCGGCCCACTGCTGCATTTTGATTTATCATGAATGGCAGTCTTGTAAGACAGAGGGAAAGCGAACAGGGGCACTGAGGCTGAGGGGCAGAGAAACAGATTTATGAACGTGCACGGTACAAGGAGAGCCGGGTTATTTTACAATGGGGTATGAAATCCAAATGTCACATAAGGAAGGGGTGGTTTCTTTTGACTAACAGGCTATGGTTAGAATGCCCCAGATCCAAGTTATGTAGGAATGGAGTTGTAAAGAAGTACTGGTATCTCAGACTTATGTGGGGGTTTTGTGTGTACTGATCAAATATTCTGGTGTTAAAATAGACTAGTTTCACATAGAGAGGTGACTGAAAACTGTAACTCTGAAATTTCGGAGAAAAACCGGCTTGCTTCTGCATTCCCAAATTGGGAAATGTATGTTAATAGCTTAATTTTTATGATAAAAACATGAAAAATAAGTCCCTAAAATAGTGTTGAATCAATTTTCTGATAAAACAAATTTATTTTCCCATTTGTGATTAAAATGACCTACAGTAAGGGTTTTTTTTTTTAACTAGGTGTTAATTAAAAATATGGAAATGGATTTAAAAAACCTTGCAGTTCACAGTGGAAGAATTACCATAACTGATTTGTTCTCAGAGCCATGCCTGTTTTGAGATGTTTTTAAGATGTCTAAGTTACTGGTTGTTTTTCTGCATGATTGTTTCCAAAGCAAAATGTGATTCCAATAAAAACAGTAATTGAATTTACAGTCCACAGGACAAATTGTTGTTTTAACAGAAACTTACACACTCAGGCAAAGACCTTATGTTTTAGGTCTAATAACAAAGAACACAAGCTCCCCATTTTTATGTGGCCATATATTCTGAAAAGTTTTCTAATGTGGCATATTTTTAAAAAAAAAAATCCATATTGTATTTTTTAAATTGTATGAGCAGTTTTTTTCCCCTCTTAGCTCTGGATCAATATTCCTTAGGTTGTGTTGACTTGGATTTTTTTTTTTAATGCAACCTTTTAAATGTTAGTGCAGCTATTTTCTGTAGCATCAGCTGGGGGTGAATCAATATAGAGAAGTCTATCCACATCTAATGCACCCGATGACTGAGACGAGTTTGTAGAGAGCTTGTTCCTCTGGCTTTTGGTGCTGAGAGAATGCACAGAGCATGGGACAGTTGTGTGAGGGGTTGTCCATGGGCAGCCTTGCATGGAGAAAAGGCTGGTTTCTGAGGAGGTGGATAGGAATGGAAGGCTGTCCAGGGGCAGTGGCAGACAAAGGCAGGAGGTGGGACGTCTTTCCAGCATCAGGCAGTGACTGTGCTTTACTGTATCAACAACAGATTATTATTTTTCGGCAGTCAGACTTTCTCAGCAGTAGCTCCCAGTCATTTCTTGAACACCTTTTGCTATAAAAGGTGTGGGGGGTTAAGTTTTCCAAGGTTTTTGGGATCTTCTTGGTGCCTTTCTTTCCTGTATATTTACTGTTTGGGTAAAGCCTGAAGTCTGTGCTTACTGAACTAGGAGGAATCTGGTGGGGTAACGCACAGCTCCAGGGACACATGCTGCTCTTACCTGGTGTGTGCACAGCATGGGACACATTGGACATTCACATGTACTGGGAACAGCCATATCTACCTTGTTGGTGGTCTTAGGGCTGACCTAAAGCCCTGTGGAACAGTAAGAGTTGGTGAGATATTGCTGCATGTTGGATGTAATGCCTGGAAGAAACCAGTCGAGAATAGGCTGGTGCTGGTCATCTCCACCGTGTGCCTACAGTGATCATTTCAATAAAAAGGGGAATATTTCATATTTCTGAGCACCAGGCAAACCAGGGAGCCTGGATGAGGAAGCCAGATTTCCTAAGTTCCCCTAGGGAAAATGGGAGGTAGCAGGTTGTGCCTGTTGTGGCCCAGGGCAGGTACATTAAGCAATTGTTGGGTTCTTAATTCATCTTAGTTGCTTTGACTGTCTCTCAGGAGAGGGAATCATCTTTGCACTTCCTACAAGGAGGGGTTTGGGGGGTTGACAAAGCCCCCAAAGCAGGTGTGATGAATACCAGACCCCTAAGCAATTTAATTCTTATAGGCCATTTTGTTGCTAAGAGCACACGCTCTCATGCAAATTGGTTTTCTGAGAGTATGAAATTACAAGCAAGTATTTATAACATGTTTGAAGCCTGGTCCCAGAAAGAGGTACCAAGATGCACCTGGCCGAGTGTGCTTTCACATTTTTATCATAAGGTTTCAGCATTCATGTCAGATCTTTCCTGATTAAATGATTTTGAAAAAGATATGTACAACAAAGAAATGTAAAGCTCCAACCCGGTAAGACGGGTGCCACCAAAACAGAACCTCCTTTTATCGTTTTCTGATGTGATCACATGAATAATAAAAGGGGCCTTAATTTTTTTTTAGATATTTGTAGATCTAGATAGGTGGTTACTGTGGGAAAGGTGTTTGTGCTTTTTGCTTTTTCAAATGGCTTTAGATCCCTGTTGGTAATGACTGTGCAACCAGAATTGGAGCTGGCTGCTCTTTCCTTGTTTGCTGGGTGCCCTTGAAGGGGAAGGGGGGGTTTGGTACTTTGAAGAGTCCAGATGTGCAAGAGTTGCACTTTCAAGAACTAAAAAAAAAAATCCTTCACCCCTCCCCAGAATCTGTATGTATTATTTTTAAAAGGTTTTCTTTAACCTTGAGCACTTGAAATGATGAGACAGATCCCAAAAAAATCATGAGTTCATTACAAATAATTGTTGTTTTGTTCCTTTTCCTTGCAGTCTAGTTTTTGAGCTCTCAAGATTTATGTTTTCAATCTTTGTTCTGCAACCATAAGAGCTAGACACTAACTTTATTTTTAAATGAAAGCTGAGATTCTCTTATAATCCCATAACACCAGGAGATTTGGCAATGCTAAATACAATGTGAATTTAGAGTGACCATTCCAAGGTGAATCGTTTAGTGATGTGTCCTCAGCATAAAAGCCAACTGAGGATTTTTTATTTTTTGGATGTCTTTTATTTTGTCTTTCTAAATAATTTGAAAATTGGCAGTAATAATTGGTAAAAGCAGTAGAAGTCAACTGCAGACTAGCAAAATCAGTATTTTTTTGTTTCTGGTATGATAGGATATTCTTACAGAATCTAGGTATTAAGGGCATCCTGCATTAAGATATCTCTAGAGAGGAAGGCTTGGGTTGTTTTTGTAGAAGCACCCTTTTCTAGTCAGTCAAGCATTAAAATTGGCAGCAGTTCCTGGAGTAGAAAGAAAATCCTGGTTGTTGCCCTCATATAGTTACTGAAAACAGTAAGAGGATATGTAAAAGCTTTAACTCCAAGGAAAAATATTTATAACTGTGACAGTGTGTTTCCTTAAAATAATTTATGGGCAAAATGTAGGAAAGGAGGAACACAAGCTATAAATAATATTTCTTATGTAAACATAATGGCAGTAGCAAATTCTTTTTATTTAAAAATTAATATTGATGTTCATTAATATAAATTACCACATTTCAGATGACTCTGATGTCCTTGAGGCCAGATGTCACTGACTGATTTACAGCTTCCTGGGGGGAGGAGGAGATCCTGTTTTGTCAATGTAGGCACCAAATTGCTTCAGATAGCTATTTTGGACTAGATTAATTACTAATGTATTGTCAACAAAGTCAATTCACATCTCAGCTCAGGAACATGGAAAACTCTCTTTAAAACATATTAACTTAGATTTTGAAATGCAGGAAAAAGAGCATGAAGCCTACCTTTGACTCACTGAACTTCTGTCTCATTTAGTAGTGTTTTGAAAACTCCTGCCCAGGAACATGCACACAGAATTTCCACGTGCATCATTAGCGACTCAGAACATACTTTGGAGGCAAATTTTAGGCCCTCATTGACCTTAATTCTACTTTTACGATTAATACAATTGCGTAGAGCGAGGGCGTTCAGAAGGAAGCTCTGCCATCTTTGTCACCCCACAGAGATCAGATATCTGGATTAAGTGCTTCCTAAAATCCTTCAGACCTTGTGTATAGTCTTGCTGCAAAATAGGATGAAGCCTCCTGTGGGAACACTGGTGGGTGATGCCTCAGCAGGCAGGTGGGATGGGTTTGTTGTGTTTGCATACACACTGGCAGGTTAAAGAGGAGGGATAAAAAAAGGCTGCCTGGTTTGAGGCAGCGCATCTCTGTCCATTAGGTATTCATTCAAATTCAACCACATGAAATACAGGCACCAAAGAAACCATCTCTTGTAAGTGCCTTTTATTCCAGCCACTGAAATTCAGCACATTTGTAGGTGTGTGGCCCGGCATGCTCAGCATGAATAGCAAAGTAATGTAAATCCTGTATTACAGAGTTTGTTTGATAGCAAATCTCACATATATGTGAGATAAATCTGTGCAGGTCTCTGGTAGCACAAGGTCCTGTGGCCTGCAACTAGAAACTACACAGGTCACATGAATATGGAGAATAACACACAAAGAACTCCCTTTTTAAAACGCATCTGTCATTCATATACAATCAATTCCATATCCATGGAAGGGCTTTGAAAGATGTTACAAGGCTTTGGAAATGGCCCATGCTGAACATGGGATCTTTTTTCCAGTCCTTATAAATAATTATTTTCCTGTGTTTGGTAAGTTTAGCTGCAGAGAATTTATGTTAAGACTGTGTGGAAAGGGGTATAGAATTTCAGATAATATTAACATGAAAAGGTGGTTTCAAAATGTTTCTCTGATACAAGAATCTTGGATCAAAGAGGCAAATGCACCACCCCCTCAGTCTCTTTTCTCATTTATGAAATAAGTAAACACAAACTCTAAATTCTCATTTTCAGCAAGTATGTTAGTAAATCCAAACTGACCTTGACCTTAGCTTTGCTAATTTCCAAACTCTAATATTTATTCCTGGAGTAGATTGTTTCCCTTCATACCACATACATAAATACTGCAAACCTTTCCAAGGACTTGAATTAGAGTGTAAGTAAATAGCTGGTTTTAATCTACATAATATTTTGAGAGCAGACGTTCTGTGCTATGACTATTAAGATACACCCAGCAGCCATTTCTATAATACTAAAACCTCTTATATATATTATTAAAAGTAACGCTATCAGCCAGGGCTTGTTTTATGCCACAGAAACTTAAATAATAAAATACAGCATGGATAAAATCTGCAGTAATAGTAACTTAAGCAAAATTAATTTAAGTAACAGATAACATCTGGGGGGGAAATGTAATGGTATATTGGTAAGTTATGCAAAGCTAATTTTATAATCACTACCACATCTGTGGAATTCATCTATTAGAATGCTTTACCAATCTTCTTTCCTGCCATTATCCTGTTTTAGAAATTTTCCTGTGTACCATTTACCATTTTATTGTCTTTTCTCTGCCTACGTTTGTAAAAAGGCAATTTGCTATCTGTGAACAACACGAAAAGTATGCGGGTTTATGTACAGAACAACGGGACACTTTTGATACCTGCCTTTCTTTATGCACACTTGTATTGGAAAGAATTCCAGAGTGGAATTGTGGCACGGGGCTGTGCACTGAGAGCAGTGTCTGCAGCTCTCAGCCGGCCTGGTGGGGTGGGAGAGTGAAGGTGATGCTGAACAACACTTCCCAATCAAGCTCTGCTGGGTGTCAGCACAGCCTCCAGCCTGCTCTGGCTCGTCTGGGTTCCAGTGCCCTTTTGGCACCCCACCATACCCAGGAATTAGCAGGAATATTGCACTTAATTTTCCCTCCAGCTCTTTCGGAGCAGCTGACACTGATATGCCAGCTACATTTGTGCGACTGCTTCACAATTCCTTTATGTTTGAATTCCCGTGGACCCGCCGGCCCACAGTGTGCAGGAAAATATTGCCAATTAATTTTAAGGCATTATCATCTTGCCAAACTGTTTCTCACATTTCGATAGTTATATTGATTCAAGAGGACACTTTGAGTAATACATCTTTGTCATAGTGAATAATGCTCACATAATGACAAATCTTCAGGAATTAAAAAAAGGAGGATGAAGTTTTTAATGTAGGTCAGTGGAAGTAATTCACCATAAATTTACTCAGACTTCAGAAACCAGCAACGTTTTTTTAAAGCCACTGTAACTGTATAAAACTTACTGTGTCTCCTTCTCTGTTTTTTAAATAGATTTTACTACAGAGCCATTGGTGCTATTAAACATGAGGTTTTGTTCAAAGGAAACACAAAGACTTAATTGTATTTTTTAAAGGAAAGTATTGCATCAGAAGGATTCATTTAAATACGTTTGTTGGCTTGGGGCTCTCACCACAATTCATTCGTTCTAATGTTCCCCTGGACTTGTTAAGGACACAATGTATAGGAAGGAGCAATGCAGACTGGCATTTTTAGGTCACTATATTTTGGCTGTAAACTGTAGTGCTGCTCATAAACTTGTTATTACTAAACAAAATGCTTCATATTCTACATTGAAGTTTCAGTCTTTTAAAAAAACTTTTGGCTGAATGCTGAGACTATTATGGCTCATTAAAGAGACTAGTTCTGCTGTAATTTAGTTATTTCTTAATGATCCAAGGGTTATTATTAGACATGGAACAGATGAGTAAAGAATGGCGCTCTGTAAAAAGACGCAGTGAAGTAAAAATATTATTCTGAAAAAACAGAACCTCTGAAAATCTTATCCATGCTACAAAAATGCATTTGATCAGCTTGGAACTCATTCTAAAAGCCGTGTCTATTTTTTGACATTATTTTATTTTTTAGAAACTTGGACCAGAGGGAATAAGCGGACTAATGATTTAGTCTAAATAAAGAAAATATTTTGAGTGAATAGGTAACTAACTAACCGAAAAATACTGTTTTAAGGAAGCAGAAAGTAATTGTGAATTCTTGTATAGTTCAGATAATATTTTAGTAAGAAAATATAAGGTAAGAAATCAGAGAAAATGAATATAGTTGGTAAATCAAAAGAGCTCTAGTTTAAAAGAAAAATAGAATTTGAAAACAAAGCATCTTCTTATTTTAGCAAAAATACAATTTAGCTCAGCTTACTCATTTTGATGCAAACCCTAAACTTTTTGGCTTTTTCTTTTGTGAGTCTGTAGGCACTAACACAGTGCTGAAAATTTGAATTACAAGCAATAGAGGAAAATGTTTCTCTAAATCTGTTTTTCTCCTCACTTATAATCTGCAAATCTTTCTGTCAGCCTTTTGGGTTCTTATAAACATGGGCTAATACTGTCTGCCTTCCTTAGCAAGCTCACACTTGACAGGGAATCTTGAAGATATGAACACAGTCCAAACAGAAGTTCTGAAAAGCTTTTAGGACTACAAAAGAGGCTTTTAATGTAGTAATGTGGCTAGGTCTCACTTTTTATTTTCAGTTTTTGCTATTGCTTCTGTAGATGTATAGAATCTTTAATATTTTCAGCATGTTTAACTGTAGCAAGTAACTAAATAAACCAAATATCAACCTAGCCACGATTTCAAAAGCATGAGAAAATTAATTTATGGGAGCTGCAATTACCCTGATGTGAATTAATGTCGTTTACTTACACCATCCAAGCAAAATCCTGTTTGCAATCGCTGACTCAGAACTGGAACATCTGCCTCGTATTCTCGATGGGCACTTCCCCTTGCAGAGGCCCCAAACATACAATTTCAGTGTTATACCCTGTTCCTTGCTTGTTCAGAAATGCCTTTTTTCGCCCTATTTGGCACATATGTTCTCTGTCATCTGGGTTTTTTTTTTAAATAGGACACAAAACTTTGTCTCTTTAGTGGACAGAGGGCTGCCTTCTGCATCATTGCTGAGAATCTGAGCATGGACTAGGTTCTTCATCCAGCTGCTGTGAGGGGGAAAAATCCATTCCCTTAGAGCACTCCTGGAGCTGCAGCTCGCACACCAGCACAGCACCACTGGGGTTCCCATGTTCAACAGCAAAGGGGCAAGTTGAGGAAGCAGCAAAATTTGGACCATTAGAGATTCTTACATTATAGTCACCTATTAAACTGGTTTTCTTAGGGCCTTATTTGATGCATTGTCACTGCAACTTTACTCCAGCTGACTCCTTTGATACCACCCTGCAATTCCAAACTGCAACAAGATCCCCGTTCCGAGGTGACAAATTTGCTTGGGGAAGACAGCACGTTACCTAAGCACCATGTTTTCTAAACGTAATTATCCACATGAGTAAGAAGCTGTAGTGTTATGAAATTATGAAAATCATCTGTTCTTTCCAAGTATTATAAAGAGGGCCCCTTGAGATGCAGCTAGAAATTAAAGCTGATCTATAATCATTTTCAGAATGCTTTCCAGTTCTGAGCACCTGGATAGTAACAGAAAAGGTATTGTTTTATGTTGTTTGCCAGCCATTTCATTTCCATTTTAAAAAAGCTGCAAGAAACCTCTGAGCAATAATTAAGCCTGAATTATTCTTTTTCTTTTTTCTTTTTTTTTTTCCCCTCCTGGTACCAGGAGGATGTGACTGACCTTGACCAACCTGCAGTTCCCTCCTCAGCTGCAGTGTCAGAATCTCAGGTATGGAGTTTTGTTCCTTTTAATTTATTTTGGGGGTTTTGTAAGCTGTTTTCCTACGAATTCCCATGGGAGCCCAGTCACTGATGACATTTATTCTCCAGAATATAACATGAATTCTCTTCTAAGATTGAATGAAGCTACTTTTAATGCATTAATCAGTTGGCTGAGGACATTTATTTGAGTCATCACGTCTGGGCTCTCGCCCCATTGTAACTTCATTGCCTCAGGACCTCTGTGCCAACCTGGGCAGTGCAAGGCAGACACTGATGGTCCCTGTCAGAGCAGCACTGCCCAAAAGCAGCTCCATGTGTGTCTGCATGTCTTTGGCTGCTGTTGTTTGGTCTCATGGAGGGCAGGAGGACATTCTAACTCTGGTGTTTCTTGTGGCTGGTGCTTTCAGAGGTCTGATCAGGAGAATGACCTGGAAGAGCCCTGTCCAGAGGCAGAGTCCTCCGAGGCAGATGCTGTGACTGATGTCACTGCTGAAGATCAGAAGTCTGCAGAGTGTGAAATCCCAAATGAAATTATTGGCAACCTTGAGGTACTATTACTAGAAAGCTATTCACTAATTCTGTCTATGGTTAATTAGCTAGCTCAGCCTTAATGAATATAAACTGTATTCGTGCTAAAGCTGGCAAAAAGCACATCCATATGCTGTAAAAATGTGAATTAGCCTCTATAAATAACTCCTAGTTTAGTCAGCTTACATGTGATAAGATAAAAAATATTCAGTAATATGACAACATATATCTTCAGCATTGCTATGTGTCAAGAAACACAGGCCAAATCCTGCTCTCGGTGATGTCAGCGATAAAATTCCTTCTCAGGGGTTCAGGACCAGCTGCTGTGATGAAGTATATGCAATGTGTGCTTAATATAAATAGTCAGATGCATCTGTGTTACATGTCCTTCAATCTGTGTAAGAAATAGCACGTTTATGCCAATTCTAGGCTTTGCTTGGTCGGTGCGTGACTATCCGCGAGCTGCCTCAATGGAACGGATCAGGTGTCAGTATGTGGGCTACAGACCCCGAGGAGTCCATGATTTCTTTCTGCGGGGTTCTTGCAAGGGAAGGAAGCTATTGACACGGGACTTAAATGGGAAATTACTGAAAGCAAAGCAGCTAGAACAGAGTTCCACCAAGGAACTGCTGGAATGTGGTCTTGTTTGCAACAATCCGGTGGCGCTTTGAAGTTTAGATACAGCATATTAGACACTATTGACCAGGCAGCAGTTTAAAAAGTATCTAATGTGATCTGAAAATAGTGTGATATTGATAAATTCCTTCACATAGACTATGCATGAATGGAGAATATAAAATAGAATAATGATGCCATCATTAGATCTATTTGATTTCATATTCCATTTCAACGTGTCTTTAGAAACAGGAGCAAATCTCAAGTCTGTGTTGTCTTATTCCTGTCCCTACCTATATAAAATACTTAAATTCCTGGGTTTCACTTGTCCTTGATGCCATTAGTATCAGTGCTAAGTGTTTTTTTCTTTACAAAAAACTTGAGAAAAATGCTGCATGGTTTTTCTTCTTTTGCAACAGTGGGTGTATACACAGAGAATAAATTCCCTTCAGTTTTTACATCTTTAACAGGGTATCTTTTTCACCTGTTTTCTCAGTTTCTTGACCTCTAAGTCATAGTATAATTAGATTTTTATCTGATTTATGATCAAGCTCATACCATTTTTTTTGTTATGTGTGAGCGTGATTTCACAATCTGCATTATGTCTTAACATATGCATTAACAAGGCAGCTCTTGCTGTAATTGAGTCTAGAAAATAACGTTTAGTCTGATATCACGGTGCTGGCACTCAGTGATCTCAGCAGTAGCCATAGTGAAGGGGGATAGGAGGGGGTTAGCCTGGAGGATCAGAGTCCCACAGCAAAGCAACTAACTACACACATGATGTAAAGGGGCGAGAACTTACTTGTTGATACTTAGATTGACTGTGGTGAAGGCCATCTGCAAAGGTACAAAACTGAGAGAGAAATTACAGCCTTTTGTTCCAATCTGAGCTACTGAGAACTTTGAAAACATTTTAGCTGTGGTAATCCATTGATGGAATAGCAGTGGTAGGGATTTCTAGGACTGACAAGCCACAAAGGTCCAAAAATGTCAAGTGCTTCTGGGACAAATCCATTTGCTTTATCAATATTACCTGAATTCCATTAAAAATGCAAGTCAGTGTTTTGGAATAGTTTATGTAGAGTCCGTAAGGACCTCTCAGCCTGTTCAGTTGTTTGAGCAAAACTTTGTGACTCTTAAAAATACTGTCATTGCACTCCTTCCATTTCTCTTGTATTTTTGAAGTAACTAATGCTGGTACTGAGAAACATATTTAAATTACCCATAACCTCCCAGTATTTGTGGCCCTTTTCCCAGTGATCCCGCATTTCCAAATGCCATAGAATCAGAGCTTGCTGCACATCATCACTGCCAAAGGTTTCACTGAAATATGTACCAACCCTTGTACCTTCCCCACTAATGTTATGTTGCAAATTAAACACTCAATGTCTACAGCAGCCTGGCTTTCCAGCATGAGATACACATTCATAATTGTGCTTGTAATTAAGACAGACAAGCAGCATCACAGAAATACTTTTTTTTATTGTTCATTTTCAGTAATGCTTTCTAATTCCAGCCATGTTTCAATAAAACACATTACACTAGAGAACAAACATCTGCAGCAAACGAAAACAGTGGCAACAACCAAATCCCAAAGCAATTTTTCTGATTTGGTGTCTTTTGGTAAAGGCTGTCTGAGAGTACAGGCAAATTATCCTATCTCCCAAGACAAGGTTACGTGAGGAATGGCTGTCCCAGATCACTTCCTGCCCATGGCAGCCATGCCATGCATCGGAATTGTGCACGGCAATATGATAACGTGTTATCACGTAAGTACAGGCTGGAACACCGTTATGTCTGCAAAACAGGAAGGTGTGTAGGATAATGTCTGTCTTGCTGCACTACAGTGTGTCAAAACCACAAAGACAATGTGCAGCCTAAGATAGCTCCATCATAACCACTCCTTTCTTCTGATTTTCTTTACAGGCAGACGTGAATGAAAAGCTGCAAATGCAGGAAGAAGCTTAGACTCGGAGAACAGAAAAATTAAAAACTCCTAAATAGCCAGATAAGAGAGGTGATGCTGGAGTTTATAGGAATTGGGCAGTAGGGGATGGTGTGCACAGAGCTGGCTCCCTGCCTGAACATAATTATTTCTGTATAAAGGAAAGTGGTTCTGTTAACATTTACCTAGAAGTAGTTCATCCCTGTTCCTCAAATTTACTGAGTTCTGCCAGCGTTGCTGTTTAGTTTAGACTTAAGTTGAAGATTATAAACAGAAGGATACATAATTAAAACATGTTGAAGTTCAGTTTATTTCTGAATAGAAATCCTAACTTTAAAAAAAAAAATTGTCGTAGTTTCATTCTCTTTCCTTCTTCCAGTTGTGAAATATTTAACAGTTTCTGCTTCACACCTATGGTTTTTTTCAGGAAATGTTGCTACAAGGAGAATACATAGAGAGGAAACATCATTTTGAGGCACTGCAGATATAATAAGGAGAGAATTTAATTAACATGTAATTACGCACTTTTCACTGTAGCTATTCATTAATAATATGTATGTTATTTCATTTTAATTTGCTTCCTAAGCTTTAAAACAAATTTAATAGCTTACACTTCTTTCCACCATGGTAAAATTGCATAAATGAAGAATTTGCACTTCAGTATTCCCAAGAAGAGTTTCTTTAGATTTCAGTGGTATTTTTTCTGGAATGCATGTAACCTTTCATCTGAGAATGTTTCCATATTTTGTCAGACATTAGAGAAATGTTTCATACTCAAAAGGAATTCAACCAAATAAATGACCTCAGAAGAACTGGTTTAACATCTATGTTTCAAAACTGTAGCCTGTATTTATTGTGTCACAGAACTCTGTGCCCTAGAAAGCATGTGAAGTACAAGTCATGCTGTGAAGCATAAAGGCTGGATTGGATTACATTTTTAGTGGAACATTTGAGAAACAGAGTGTTTTATTCATTACATTTTCATATTTGTCTCCCTAAGTAAAAAGTTAGTTTTTGTTTCATTTCATCCCTATTTTTTGAGGGTGGTAAATGAAAAAAATTGGCAAGCCTGACTCAGCCCAGTCAAAAGAGAAAAAATAGCTTGTAACATTTTTTCTAAAAGGTCTGGTCTGATGGTGGCTGACTTGCAGGGGCTGCTCCTGGTGGGCACGGGGTTGAGAGTGCAGCTGGAAGGGTCATTCCCATGTGCTGGGGAGTGGGGAGTGGGAAGACAACATCCAGGAGCTGTGCCTGGGCACCAGCAGCCTGGGTGTGCTCTACAGAGTGCAAGTCAGATGTGGGCACGGAGCTCTTGTAAAGCAGTGCTTCAATGTTTGAAGTGGACAGAGTATTTTACTGGATCTCATGTGCTGAGAGAGATTATTCCCCCAGTAGGAGCTAAGGAAAAGTAAGGTCTGTAATGGTTCACTTCCAAGTTTTCTTGATTGCTCTTTTCAGTGCTGGCCAGCAAATTAGTGAGAGCTTCCTTTCAGCTATTAAAAGCTAACTGTTCTGCTTTTAACACTGGAGGAATTCCTGAAGCATTATTAGTTTTACCTTTAAAAAAATATTTTGATTCCTGGTTATGTTCTTGTTGTGTTTTAGTGCTATGAAATACTACTTTTTCTGTTATCAAAACTTTCTGAAATCAAAATGTCCTTTACTTTGATACATAAATCCGTCTCCCAGCACACTATGCTAATGTCACAATTTCCCTGGTTTTGAACTCAAAGGTGAGAACAGAACTTTTGAAGAGAGCTGTCCATATGACAAAGAGTATTTTAAATACTTCTTAGTGAAAATGTGTTATTGGCAATTTAGCATTGTTTAGCACTTCAGACCTAAATCTGAGGACTGCAACATTCCTGCTGTAGCTCTAAGCAGAAAAGGACTAGCTGTGATTTATGTTAAGACCAAAGCTAAAGAAAGGCTTTTACCCATAGCTCTTTCTCTCTTTCTCTCCCAGATTTTGTAGAACCTCTGGGAAATTTTAAAGTGCTTTGAAGATGAGAAATTGTATATGAACATCAAGTAATACTGTGATGATTTGTTAGCAGTCAGTACATATGTATAACAGCTGAGGTAGTGCAGAAATCCAAAGTGAAGTCCAAATCCCACAAACTGTATTTGTAACCATCTTTCTGCTGAACTAAATAATGCTACCAATAAAAAATAGCCCCTGGGATTTTTTGGGAGTAGGAAGGAGGATGGTTAGGAGGCTAAAGGAGGGAAGATGAGTAGAAGGTAGGCATAGCATCTCTCTAAGCAGTCAGAGTGCGTGTTCTGACACAGCATATGAACATTGAATTGAAGACTCCTTTAATGTCTTCAGAATGTTAATATGAAATGCAAAACGTCATGCTTTGGATAGATGGGTAGGAACAAAATGTTCAGATGCAATATGGTGCATTAAGAACAGTCTCCATTCTGCATTCCTGGCTTTTCCATTGGTTTAAATCAGGCTTGCTGTTTCTCTAGTCTCTCATGTCATGTTGAGTTACTGCTATAGTCATCTCTAAAAATAATTATGCTGTCACTCCTAGGACCTACAGTTGAGGCTTTGGTACAACAATCTTTGGTTATTTTTCTCGCCATACTGTTGATGTAACAAAATTCTTTACAATGCACATACATAACATAGTTCCTAACGGGTTCCCACCCTACAGAGCTCTCAATTTAACTCAAATCATGTAGAAAGAGGTGTCGTGTTCTACCTTCCCTGCCAGAGAAGTGGTGATTTTCCAGGGGTTGGAGGACAGAAGAAACACTGTATTTTCCCCTATATCAGTTATAATACTGATGCTTTTTACTATCTTCATGGCAAAATCCTCGTCTTTACTAGCATTTTATAATGAGACAGTGAACAACTAGTAATTATCCTCTAGTAAAAGAAAACTCTATTTTCAGGCAGTGCTCTCCTGCATTATATTGACAGAGTGATGGAAGTTTAGATGGAAAGCAGCTTTTCTAGTAAGTAGCTGGCTTGAAAGTGATGGGAAAGGAGACAGAGAAAACAGTTTTTTACCTGTTTTCATAGTGTTTTGTCATGACCTTTTCTTTTCAAGCCTTGCTTCTTTTCTTCTGTGCCAAAACTTGATTTGAATTTGAAAATTACCACATTGTTTCCTTCCTAAAATTGTAACTGGCATTCCTAGAAAATTTGCTTTCCCAGAAAAGCCACTGTGCGTAGGCTTCAAATTCAGCTTTTCACAAGTGAGAAAAAGACATTTTCTTCAATAACCTACACTGCCAACCTGACCACACAACGTGGGCAAAGTCAGCACTGGCCCGTTTCAATCGGGCTCTTCAGCAGGGATTCAGCTGACCATCCAAACACATCCAACCAGGTGCCTGTGCTCTCCTTACCTGAACAGCCCCTGGAGCGCCTCTCCACCTCCCTTCACAAGAAGGTGACAGCAGTGCTGCTTGCCACTAGCAACTCAAAACTGGCTGTTTTGTTGTGGCACTCTGAGTGTGCAGAGCAAGCTCCAGGCTCCAGCAGTTGAGGATTCAGATCACATGTACCAAAAAAAAAAAAAANAGGATAGTTGCAGTGACTCATGTAATTGAGAGTCCCATTCAGATGCAGAGCATTACACAGGACATAGAATTAGTAATGCTGCAGAAAGAACAGAATGTAAAATATTTCCAGGGTAGAAACAACCTGACATTTTACATACTGGACTGCTTTACAGCATAGTGGTGCTGCTTTAAAGCCTGTGCTGTTGCTCACTCAACAGAGAGTGCATTAAATGGGGGTTTCTTCATGCAGAATTCTGCACTCACAGGGCTACCTGGGCCTGCTGAGAGTTCTGTGTATTTTGAAAGTATTTCTGAATGTTTCTGCAGCTGATTCAAAGAAAAAAGAAAGGAAAAAATCAGTTGCTTCAAGTACCCCAGCCAGGTGGAGCACGGGGAGCAAGAGAGGCCTGTGGCCTGGCAGAAGGGGGGTATGAGAAGAATGGTCCAAAAAAGTTATTCACCTAAATGAGTACAGTACTTCTCTGCTTCTGGAAGAGGGATGGTGGAGCTGTATCAGTTTGGGATGCTGATGTGGGTGGTGATTCATGGCAGGAGCCTCTGTAGTTTGATTGAAGCACCTTTTAGGTGAGTCCATTCCTCCAGTGGCTCCAAAGGTGGCCTCAAGATTTTTCCCCCTTCACTGAGGCTGGTCTACATGAATATTTCAAGTTTTAATTTATCTCTTTTTAGCCCTTTCTGAAGAGGTCTCATACAACATTTCTTGACATTTTAATATTATGTATTCTAAACTCCAGCCAAGGCAATTTTCTTGTCTATTTTTATGATTGCATGGATTGTAGCATAAGAAATGTCATATCTGGACAGAGTAGGATCCAAGGGTCCTCCCTTTGGCATTGGCTATGGGAGAAGCTTAGAGGGAAGAGTATAGGTGCAGGGCATCCTGTTCCACCAGATGAAGGCACACCTTTCCATGGATCGGTGATTTAGGAACTTGTGGAGCCAAAGTATTCACCCAGACTCAATGGTAAGTTGAAATCAAAGGACATCATCTCTCTGAGTTTGTCTATTCCTTTTTTGACCTCAGTTGTGCTCCTGCCCACCACACTATTCAGTAGCAACAAGTTCCACACTGTAATTTTATGTTGTTGATTAACCCCAGCTGCAGTGGACACTGGAGGTTCAAGTTTCCTCATCTCAGAGGCTTTCAAGATCCTCAGCTTTGCTGGTCACTTGTGTGTACTGAGGTGGAGTGAGTGGGTAACCACGAAGATGCTGAGTTTCCATATACAGCAGGAGCAAGCAGCTGAGATTCAGGTAGGAGAAAGCACGTGTCAGTCTCTGCAAGACTCAGCCAGAACTTCTGCCACTTGCCCTGTTACTGTTTGTCATTTCATTTTGTGCCATAGCTAACTTGGATTAATCCTCTGGAGCAGAGATGCATCATTCAGTCTTTATCTGTGTGTCAAGGGACATACATGTGGCCCTGCCTGAACACAAAGATACTGACAAAGGGAGGAAAAATTACCATCTTTGGTCTGTCAGGCAGACAGTGAATAGTTTGCTATTCCAATCATCAGAGCAAATTTCTTTGGAGCATGTAAGTCATGAATTACCACGCAACTCCAAGAGGAAAACTTTGCCCTTTGATTGTTTTCCAAAGAAATGTTCTCAATTTCTTTTCTGCCAAATTCATATTACAGATCATGCTAACAAATTTTCCCAAGCCTTCTTGACCTCCTCCCTTCTTCCCAGTAGTAAAAGAAATTTCACTCATTGCAGAGTGATGTGGAAGACTGCTAAATTTTGCTGATTTAGGAACCGAGTGAATGAAACAAGCCTAAAAATATGTAGATAGCATGTTGCAGAATCTAGTTGGCTCCACTAATGAGGAAAATGCAACTTGTGATATTTCTGCTGTTTGACAGTGTGTTAGTAAATGGCTTGACAGTGCAATAGTAAGTGAGGGGCTGCAGTCAGTCCCTTGTGTTGAGGGCAGAAGTGTGTGTGTGGCACTGGGGAGTCCTAATTTGGGACAATATTGGTTCTGATTTGGTGGTTTTTTCTCCTCCTTTCTCCCAGTAAATATGTGCCTGATCTTGCCAAAGGCAGAAGGGTAGCAGCAATGCCTACTGCATTGCTATGAACGAGGTGTTTTATATTGATTGGAGTTTGGAGTGCTCGGTGTTTAGTAGCATCAGTGCCTCTATTACCCACTTGTTTGTAAACAGCTGAGTGAGCCTGACAAGCCCCTGAGTCAGGATTTTGGGTTGTTTTCTGAATGAGCAAGGTGAGAAAAAGCCACCTCCTTACTACACTTCCCTGCTGTTCAAAATTACGGTTATGTGTAATTGCCACAGGGCAGTTTTGCCCCTAACCCCAATTTTTCACTTAAGTTTCCTTACCAGGTAGCTGTTTGGATAAAAGAGGGATTCAGATTTTTGTGTTGGTTTTGCTCTGAGATCATTCCAGCCTTTTTTTTGAAATTTCAACTTAACAAATGGCTGGATCATGCAGCTCTGATGCCCCAGAAACCATTTCCAGTGACATACTATAAAAGCAGGACCGATACAGATCTCTTGACTGCATTTCAAAGACATACCTTTGGATTACAGGGTTGCAGATGAGACTTTAATTGTGTAGAACTCAGTGGAGAGGTGTTCATTCTTTTACAAAGACTCTTGCTTTAATTTCTTCATCTTCTCCTCTAATTTTCTGTGAGTAATATAGATATTAGGGCTGATCTTCTATTGAAGTAGTTGAATCAATTATTCAAGTGAATTCAGTTACTATCAATGCCAATATTTCTGTGAAATTATTATTGTGTAGGGCTACATGAAGGTGCATCTTTGTTATATATGTCAGCTTTCGATATTGTCTCCCAATATAAATTATGGGGATGGTTTTTAAGCCCTTATTACTAACTCCCTACTGACTACTAACACAGACAAAATGCTTCTCGATCTCAGTAGGCATGTTTACCTTGGTGTGACTCAGGTATGTCAGAGGTGTGCTTGGGCTGGAGCAGCATCAGGAGCCTGCGATGAGCTGGGGGAGCTGGGCACGAGCTCAGGAGCCAGGAGACTCCGGCTGAGCCCCCTACTCTTCCCACCACACACTGAAAGGTGGGTGCAGCTGCTTCCACAGGGGACTCTCACATCCACTGGTGGTTTTCTCCAAGTAAATACAGAGCTTTCGGCAGGAGTCCATCAGGCTCCAGGCAAGAATTAGGATCTGTTTGCTCATCCCTGCGTTGTGTTCCAAACAGGTTAAACACGTATGTGTGTGATGTTATTGAGAAACGGAGTGATTTAGGTGGATGCACATTATTCCCCAGCTCTGTGTCAACAATCAAAAATGAGCTTTTGGATTTATTAGTTCCCAATCCTGCACCTATCTTAAATCATTACCATATAATAAGGGCTCTATATGGTGCATTGTCAATAAAACCTAATATTGAGAAGATTACCGATCGTCTAGTGCAAATGGAGAGCACTGTAAATGATTTAGAGAATACGTGTCAAACGTTAAAGCTATCTAATACCTTCTAAAGTAGGTTGATACTCATAAATCTAAGATAAACGACCTGTAAAACCACTTAAGAAGAAATAATACTCATTTAATCAGGCTTCCAGTGGAAAGACTAGGTAGGAGAGCAATTCATAAGGAATTATGAAATCTCTTCTAATTCAGGACTTTGTTGATAGAGAATGCAAACCTACATTTGATAAGCAATTTTAGTTCCTTGAAACTACTGTTGTAGTAGCACTAAATTATGACCCCACTGAAAAAAGAAAAGATCAAAGGGCATCTCTTTTATAGTTTATTGAGCTCTCGTTTTTCCAGATTCAGCACTATGTTTATCAGATGGAGATATAAAGGGTATTTATTGGAATTACTGTTTTGCTTGATCACAGAGATGGGGTGTAGAATTGGCTTCTGTTGGCGTGGCTGTCCCTGTTCACTGATACCTGTAGGTTCCTTA
The DNA here is from genome assembly GCA_013400415.1 of Scytalopus superciliaris. Lineage (NCBI taxonomy): Eukaryota > Metazoa > Chordata > Aves > Passeriformes > Rhinocryptidae > Scytalopus > Scytalopus superciliaris. Next base: position 3,202,694 of record VXBX01007125.1, read on the forward strand.
ATGTATCCCCCTGGGAGGAGCAAGTCATCATTTACTGGGACAAGTCTGGTAAAAATTGTAATGAAACAAGGTCTGTGTTTTCATGTAGTTGAGTGGTAACTTGTACAAATTTAGTCTGCTGAGTTTAGTGGTATTTTTGGCACCTTGATTCTGAAGAAAATTCTGTTTCCTTTTCTACCTTTTTTTCCCCAGACCCATTTGAAAGGTGGCTAAATGTGGGTGGCATAAAAATTAGGCCATGATTTCCACTACCAAAGTTTCTGATTCTTCAGTTCTTGCACAGAAAAAACTCCCATTTTCTTCAATATGTTTTTAAAGCCACTTGTTAATTCCTGTTCATCCTTTTGGCTTTATGGCTGCTCAGAGCTCAGTGTCACTGCCAGCATTTATTAGAACTTGATGCAGAGCTTTTCTTAAAGTGACTATAATGGTATATTTAGCCATGGAGCAATCTTTCCAAAGAGCTGTGTGCTGTGCCTCATGTGACTCTGCTGCTCTGTTGACCCTACCAGACTTACTCATCGTTTACATAGTGGCAAACAAGATCTGGTTCTGGCTTAATGCCTTATTTCCCTTGATGCAAGAAAGATGCGACTTGCACATGCCTTTTACTTCAGTTCACATTTTTAAAGATATACTGGGAATTCAACTTCTTTTCTCTTACTGTGAAAAATAAGGGCGCTTAACTGCTTCTCTGCATGGAATTGGTGAATGAAATGCAAATGCATCTCATCCATACATAGCTCATTTGTACTGCAAAAATAACCAGGGGATGGCATGGCTGTGGTTAAAATGTATTATCTATCCCCTTCTTTCTTCTTCCTTGCCCTCACAGAGGGCAAAACAGGTGCAAGCACACCTATGCTTGCTATGCAATGGCTGTAGTCACACCGAGTTGTAGCAGTGGTGTTTGAATTGGTTGGGTTCGTAATAGGGCTGCAGCCTTGGCAGCACATTTCCATTGGTAGTGAATTTCTGAGATACTGAATTCTATCTGAAAAGAGCTTGTTGATTTACTTTCTGCTTTCTATTCAGCTGGCATAAAGCTAGAGTCATTTTACTAAAATACCAGTTAAACCAGGCATACGTTAAAGAAAGATCATTTCAGAAATCTGTCAGCCTTGGGAATGTGGCTTTTCCATTTCCTTGGAATACTTAGGAGTATCTGGGTTTCCTGCTCCGAGGAAGAACAGCTCTTGGATGTGTGTGTTGTATTTGCATTGTGTGTGTGGGGGGGTATTTGCTATTAATTTAAAAATATTCAAAATCAGATGCAACAGCTGGACTAACTTTTGCCTGGTAGTTAAAGGAACTTCAGTGTCTGGCTGTTGACAGAGAGCAGGGGAAAATTCATACGTGATTGAAAGCTGGAGGAGCCTCTGAGAACTGGGAGCTGAAGCCTTCAATCATGTAAAATGGCTTGTGAAGGGTGAAATTGCTTGGAGCTGATCAATTTTTATTTAGATGTCAGTGCTTTTTAAAATCTATGGGTTTTTTTTAACAAACTCTAAGGGATGATAGAAGGAGGGTGATGCCCAATGACTGGTCATTAGTTACTTTATGGCAGTCAGGTAGCAGTTATTTAGTGGATGTCAGGTAACTAGTTAACTAGTTATTTTATGGCAGTTAATCTTGACAAGTCTGGGAGATGTGGATGGCTCAGAGCAGTTGGAATCTTTGGGATTTGATTGGCTATCAGTAGTTTGCATTGTTGAGCCATGAAGGGCAGCCCAACAGGGAAACAGGGCCTGTGCATGGGCTGTGAACCCAGCACTGAGGGGGCCTTTGCATGGCTTACACCAGCTGAGGACCTACACCCTCTTCTTCCATGCATGGGAGAGACCCCCATTCCTCACTCATAAGCAGGCAAATCACACATGTACTCCTTGCTTATAGTTAAATTAAAATCTTGCTAATTTGGCAGCATACCTATCATGTTCTCTTCTAGGAAAAAACTATTATTTCTTCTTTTATCCTTTTCTGCTTGAATCCCAAGCTATCAATGGCTTTCAAAGAAAAAGGAGTTTTTCTTTAGAAGAAAGTCTATTCAAATTATTCATGATTTATATCAAGAAGGGACCTTTCCTCTTTCAACTAGCAAAAAAAAGGGGGAGTTTGATCTTCCTCGAAATCATTTGAGAACCTTGTACGTTTCTTTCCAGAACTAAAACTTTCTTACAAAGCTTCGGATATTCAGCAGGATAATGCCTATTACATAATTGAAGCTCAATACAATACCTTGGGGCTAATAAATGGTCTCCTGTTTCTATAGAAAATGTAACAAATCATAATAGTACTTACTGGGACAAGGCCAGGCACAAATGACAAAGCTGCTTTTGAAAGCGAGTTGTGGCCAGAAATACTCTTGGACCGAAATCATTCTCTTGACTGTCAGGGGGACACTTACTCCCTTTAATTTTCAGCCTAGATTTTATGTTGATCCTGCACACTGAATAAAATCAAGCCTGACAGAGCTGCTACTGCAGCTGTTACAGCTGTAAATGTGAAGAAGGCCATTTAAGACAACACTGTTTCCCCGAATATGTTATTTGGGAAGTATGCAGATTATATTAAAAAATGGCTTGATATGTCATTATTATTTGGCTCTTTTTTTTTTTTTTAAAGGAAGAAAAAGATGCTGCACTATTGAGTAGTTTATTAACATTTCTGATCACAGCTCTTACACTTAGAAAATAATTGTTCTGTTGTGTGCTGCAGAACTGCCTGTAAACAACTGGCAAAGGGCTACACTGCTTTGTATTCTCTGTGAAATAAAAATCAAATTGATTAATCAAAGGGAGCATTCTTTGATGGAAGGGAACCTTTTCAAACTTTATTAAAAATATTGAATAAACCATGAGCGATCAAAGTTCATAATCTGAACTCCTGCTCCTTCTTGGATACAGTAAACCTTCAAAATAACTCATAAAGCAGGAGCTGAGATGTCCACTATAAAGAAATGCTCAGAGCAGCATATTCCCAAACCTCTATCTTGATCTGGATCTCAGCTACACCCTTGCAGTCCCACTGATTTTAGTGGAATCACCCTGTGTTTTCCTTGGAGAGACTGGTAATAAGAATTGAACTTTGAGCCTTTTTTCAGTGACTAATTCAGAAGCATCTTTGCACTCCCTGTCTTTTCATGGAGAGTTTTTCCCTCATTCTGAAAGAAGAAATGAGATTGCAGTCAGCAAAGCTGCACAGTGATTAAAGATAATCTAGGTATGACCTGCAGGCTGAATGACTGTCCCCTCTGTTCCAGGAGGAAAGCAATCCTATGGCCAAATGCAGGACGGCTGGTGGGAATGAAGATGAGTGAAATGGAAATTCCCAGAGCTGTGGGGAAAACAGGTGGGATAGCATGTCTCTGTCTTGCAATCAGCACTGAAATTGTGGGCCCTGTGTGAAATACCACATGTAAAGCCATTGTGCTGTTCAAGATCAAGTGGATGTTAGCAAATAAAACGCTCATATTTAGTAGCAGGGAAAAAATTATTGGAAAGCTCTCAGCTATTTTGATGTGAAGTAAAAATAATGGAGCGAATAAACAATTGAAGGTATACAGGCAGAGTGAGGGAGAGGAAGCAAACACACTGATTGCTCAAGGCACAGTAACCTGATGTTAGTTAGGTCACAAGTCTACCAAGCTTGGAACAAGAAACACTGAGACAGCACAGAGCAGGGAAAGGTCTGGGGGCCACGGGGGCTTGAGTGTACAGATGAGTGAGACTCTGGGCGAGCAGCTGGTTCAGGACAGCAACAACAAGGAATGTGAGGCCTGGATGGGCATCCTCAGCAATCTGTTTTCTTTGCAGCACCTTCCTGTATTGTCACCTCCCTGTCCATATTCCAAGCAGGGGTGGAAGGATGGAGCTGATCTCTGTGCTTCAGTCAGCACATGGGCTGTACCTTGCAGGGAGGTGATGGTGTGAATGGTGCAGCTCATCTGCTTGGGGTGCCCTCCAGCTGGAAGGTGGGATGGAGAGCAGTGGGAGGAGGGTATCTGATGGTGCCCAGCAGAGCCTGCCTGTTGCTCTGAAAGATGCAATTTATATTTTTTTTTTTTTTTTTAGCGTAGCAGCCCTAGCACAATGGAGCGGAAAAAACCCAAATGAAACCAACAAAACAAAAACAAACAAACAAACAAAAACCACCATCAAAACAAAACCCCACCCTGAGAGCTTTTGGGACAACACTCTTGCCTGAAACAAGTGTTGGGTGTCTGTCAGCAAAGGCTCTGTCCCTGGTGGATATCCTCCTTTGCTCTGCAAATGACGACTGTGCTCAGGAACAGAGAGATTTGCAGCGAAGACCCTTTGACAGTCCCCAGCCAGGGTAAATACAAAACCTTTAAAACTCTGATTAGTTGTTTGGGTCAAAAGAGATCATACTTTATAAAAAGCTGCCTTCCTACATGTCATCCCATCCTGTGCAGTACTGCAGTTGAAAGGGCTTATCCTAAATACTCCATTCTGATATAGCAGCACATTAAAAAGAAAAAAAGACACTTTATTAAAAAAAGAAGCCCTTTCACAGAGTGACAGATGAATGTAGTGACAGATTAATATAAATTTTAAAACCTGAACATTATCCTCTAAGGGGAAAAAGCTCCTAAATACACATGCAAAACAAAAATGGCAGAGCAAAACCTCTGACAATGCATTGCACAGAATCATTTATTAGGTCTCTGTAAGTGATCATTTACATGAAACTTGCATTTAATCTAGTATTCAACCATTCCCTTTTATCTGCTGGCTTCATGTGTTTGTGGGAGACAGTGGTCCCTCAAGCTGCTTTTTTTTTACTGGAGTTTATGTGCAGGGGACACAGGGCAGAGAAGGGAATTTGAGTAGCCCCATTTCAAGCTCAAATCTCTCTCTCTCTCTGTGATTTAAGCTTAGACCAAAAGAAGAAAATAACCACTTCTGCTTTGGAGTTGAGCGAATTGTTTCAAAACTCAATAAACCCTCAGTCGTCCTGTTGGCAGAATAGCCCTTTAGGACAAAGCTCAGGGGAGCAGTCTGTGAGCTGCAGTGGGGTCAGGGGGGCGCAGAAATACGAGCTTCATTTCGCTGTGCGGATGGGCTGTTTCTGGGGTGGTGGCAACAGCACGTGGGCTCACTACAGCAATTACTCACTTGTGCTGCTATTGCCAAAGCACCCAAGCAAGGGATTTCGAAACTAGCCCCCTGTATCTGCCACACAGTGATGTGTGGCCATCACTGACATTGTTGCCCTGTGAACTCAGCTTAATATCTTGGATTTCTGCCGAACACTGTTGCGCACCTGGGGTAACATCTAAAGCCATGTCCTTGACCTGCTTCTAGAAGTATCTTGCTCAGGGAGGTTGGCATGATGTGAAATCGTTTCCCCTCTCACAAGAACATGACCCACTGCTTCTCTAGGCCATGTTGACACTTCTTTACAAATGTGGGTTGATGGCATAAGTATAATATTCGCTTTGGAGACGTCCAAAAATTGGAGTGCTTTTTTTCCCCAATGCATCCCCTCATGGTGTGTGCCCAGCTGCCCTGCTAGTGTGCACTGCTGATTTCAGTGAGTGACAAAGGCATTTCAAACTGAAAGGAGGTATTTATATACAGTCAGGAACAACAGATAGAATGGCCTCAAACAATCCCACATAAAGTCCTTTGTTATTTTCAAAGCATCTTCTCAGCTTGACACCTTTGCTTTTTTATATCCAATATAAAATTCAAAATGTTTTATTCCAGTGCAGTGCATGAATAAAAAATATAAATATATCAAACCTCGAACTACCTTTTTTGTGCTACTGCTTTGAAAAAGGACCTGAAGTCAGTGTAAAGATCCAGAAAATTATCAAGAAAATTCCACTTCTCAAACTTTTGTTCTCTTTTGTCTTGTGCGTATTTAGAACAACTTTTCTGAAGCAAGCATGCTGACAGGAGTGAGGAGCAGCCTGGATGCAGATGGCTCTGTGGGCAGCAGCTCAGCACTGCTTGGGGATGAGCATGCTGAGATGCCTCAGGTATCCCTTGCACAGCTCAGCAGAAGTCAGTCCTGCTGATCAGGAGCAGGGGAGAGAGCTGGAGTGAGGAAACACAGCCCCATCTCCCAGAAGACCATCCGGGTTTGCCCAGTGAGGACCAACACAGCGGTGGAGGGGCCAGCAACCCCTTCTGTTTCCTGACACCCTCTCTCTAGGATGCAGAAGGTCAGTAGAAACGGTCTGTTGTGGTACTGTGCCTTAAAGGTTGATATCTGGTTTCTGCTTTGTCTTTTGCTAATAGGTGTTATTAAATGGCTTTGAAATTACCTCAGAGTAACTGAGTGCAGGTTTGGGGCCTGTGTGTGCTCAGAAACTGAAGTGAATCAGTTTGGAGATGTTTGGAACAGGCATAGCTGGCAGCATGCAACAAAGCAAATGGCTGAGTGAATTTGCATCTTGTTTAATACATCAAAAAAAGTTTTAAGCTGTGACTTGTAGAAGTCAAGCCAGGAACAATAAGCTTGTCTGGAGAATTTTGGTATTAGAAACTAAAGGATACGGGAACCGTGTCCAAGGTAAATATTGACGTGACTCAAGATGAACTAGTAAAACATTTAATGAAGCTGAAAATAAGGCATCTGGGATAGATGTTTATTGTTAAAAATGAAACATTCGAGCAAAAGTAGCATAGTGATGATGGAGGTTATTCATAGGGAAGCCAAGCTGGGGAAACAGCATCCTCTGAAAGAAACTGACTTAAGCTATTTGTGAAACATGGAAAAAAATTAGAATTATAACAGAGCTAAAAATGTATGTGAATAGCAAACAGTTATTATGGAGATTCAGAGTAGATTTTGGAGACTGAATCATACCAAGGGACAAATTACTCAGGTGTCCAGAATAACTCTATTGATTTTGATGGATTTCTCAGTATTTGCCTTTGTGTAATTGAGAGTTTACTCCCTGATGCCATATGAGGACTGAACAGTAAGAAACTTGGAGGAAAAAAAAAGACTTTCATTCATTGCAGTATCATTCTCTTGATGATAGAGAATAAGTCACATTAATTTCACAAGGCATTTCAGGAGCCCATTAGGAGCTTTTCCCTTTCATGCAACAGAAAAAAAAAAACAACCCTTGTGGAATGCTGTGAAAATAACCAGAAAGGTTCCATTAAACTGGGAACAGGAATAAATTGTGCTGCTATATTAGAAGCCTTACATGTAAATCTGTGGTGTTATTGGGATGCTCTGCTGTAACCCTTGAGCCAGGCTTTGGTGAGCCAACATTCCCCTCACATGTTCACCACTGGTGGAGATACTGGGGAAGAGATGCCAAAAGTTGAAATTGTCTGCTTAGGTGTGCTCTAGAAGCCAGCTTATTTCTACTTCAGAAATGTAACAGTAATGCATAAGGATGGATTATGCACAAAGGTACCCTTGATCTATTCCCGTGTACTATGCCTATAGTTGCAGCGTTGTTGCTATGTTTTATATGTAAATATATATATATGTATGTATATACCAAAAACTCTCAATTCAAAACTATCTGGTGATTATGCACATGCAGCTGCAGTCCCCCAGATGGCTTCATAATACAGAACAAGGGCACACATTCTTCCAGCCCCAAGGCATGGGATAATCCACACAGCTGACCATGTGGCAGAAGGAACAGAGGCAGGGTCAGAGGAGAAGCAGGCAGGGATGCCTGGGGAAGACAGCAAGTAGGAGAGCCTGCCGTGCTGAGGCAGTGCATGTGCCCTTGTTCCTTGGCTGCTTCTGATGGATTCAGTAAAACTGTAATTGTAGTGTTTGGCTCTACTCCATCTCTCAAAACCTTTATCCTGGGAAGAAGTAAATGCTACAATCTCTCTTTGTCCTCCAAGCAGTCTTTTGGAAAGCTGGGGTCTAAAATAATTGAAAACTTTAAGCATAACCATCAGCTTCTTGGACTAGATTTAGAAAATCCACAGTCAACCCTTCCTTCATCTGTTCACTGAGGAGGTTTCCTTTGGCCAGCCTTCGTGTTAGGGCCATGACCAAAAAGTAGTTGAGGGTAGATTTTATTACTAACATAAACAAATAACAGGTAATTTTGCTATTGTCCCAAGCTTCAAAGGTGGAGCTGATCTTTGCCTCAGTAGGTTCTACCAGTACTGGCATGCAATTGGAATACAAAGGGGATGTTGATAATATAAAACATATGCTGTTTATGCAGATCACTGAGCGTCACTTTGGTGCTCTCTGCAAACCACCTCAGCCTGTTGATCCACCAGCAGCCTCAGCCAAAATAACACAAGAGCTGCACGTTCTTTGAGACACTGCACAGGGCACGTGGCATTCCAAAGGGTGCCCTTCCCAGCACTGCTCACCCTGGAGAAGGATATTGACACAAGCAGCAGATACGTAGGATCACTGCTGGCATTCCTCTCTGAAACTCAGTGCAGCAAAAGTCTTCTCCGGACAGAGCAAGAAGGATTTAGTGAATGCAAAAACACATCAAAAGCAAATAAGGGATTTTTATTGTCCTTCACCCCACACCATTTTATTGGTTTTGTGCTCGTGAAAACATTAGCTGATTGACTCATTATCAGAAAGGCAAAGCTGCTAACCAAAAGATGTGTGCAAAACCAGATATGTGTAGTGTAGTGCCTTTGATAGTGGTAGGATGAGATTTTTTTTTTCCTGCTTCCTTACTTTTAAACCCCAGCCAATATAACTCTTTTCTGTCAACATACCATTTGGCACTATTCCCATATGTACAGATTGCAACATCTGCAAGTTTTAAAAATTAATATAAAGTTCTGTAATTGTATGAGCCTTGCTCATTGTAATGGTCCTAAACGAGCAGCTTTGATGCAAAATGAGACTCAGTCAGCAGATGAAGAGCTCTACTTGTACCAAGCAAGCTGCTCTAATGGGGCGGGTGTGTCCGTGGAGTTGATGCTCATGTGGGTGATGATCACAGTGTAGGACTGTGCTGAGGAGAACACAATGTGGAGTTAGGTTGCTGGCACAGAGAAATTTAGTAGGTTATTAGTAAGTGCAATTGTGGGTGCTAAACTGCAAAGCAATTGCATTTATTAGAGCTTATTTCTGTCACCAGCAGTCCATGGAGATCCAGAATGAAGACGTGTTGTCTTCTGCCCTGCTAGAGACTTTGTCATCATTGCGTAATGATCGCAAGGTGATACACACACAGCAGAAGGCCTTGGGGGGCACAGACAGTCATGCAGGAGGTGAGAGAGCAGATTGGAAGCATCCTGGCTCTGGTCATTAGTCCGAGTCAAGGCACTGAGCAGTGTGGTACCAATGGCAGAGGAGCTTGCCCAACATGGAGGAAGAAAAAACTCATCATCCTCCTGTTTACAAATTACCATTTGTTATCCATGCTGCTTTTTGCCACAGGGTTGTAAGGCTGAAAACTGAAAGTTAAACATTTAAAACCGGTTTTAGTTGTGTCTAAAATATGACAGCCACGTTGTGGGTGAGGCTTTGCCACAGGGGAGGGGATTCCTGGAGCTGCCCATGTGTTTGTGGCTGCGGGCAGTTAGCATCCTGCACCAGGCAGATGGCTCTTGACACACGCTCAGGCTGCAGTGTGAGGCTCAGCTTCCCAAGAGCAGCTGCCCTGAATCTGCTGCTCTAGCACTCACTTTTGGTTCTGTAGTTCATGCACTTTCCTCCAAGGTCTTCCTGTGAAGAGGGAGCATAGCATCAATGTGGCTGATGTTACAGTCCCTATACTTCAAAAGTTAAATCCAACAAAAGCATAAACCATGGGCCATGTGTGAGACAGCACAAGTAATTGCTACTGGTGTGTTCCAAGCAGCAAGTCACCCATTATTTGGCTTATTTTTTTCCTTTAATTCCTGTATTTCTAGGCATGGTATGTGAGGTTTCATTTTGTCCATTTCAAAAGCACATTGTATGTGGGCATGTACTTGACTTTGCATGTATCTTACTGAAAGCCATAAAATGAATTAGTCATTACATACTCAGATATGTTGGAAGTACAGGTCAGTATTTCCAGGTTTATTGAAATAATGGTCCCTTGTTTGTTTTTCTAGTGGCAGGCAAAGCAGAAACAGAGCTGTGAACAATAACATAAACCTTACTGTTACCAAGCACTTGGCAAGCAGTTTTAGGAATGCTTTACTTTTCCTATGTGTATATAAAGCCTTAGAAAACTCTCTGACTGCGGTGTATTTCAGCATAAAGGAAGCAGAAATAAAATCCAGGCCCTGTAATTCATGTGTTCAGTAATGGAGGACTGAAGCAGGAAGAGACAGGTGCTTTTCTGAAAAGAATGAAAGATCTGAGGAGCTGATTCATGATGAAGTAATATGCTTTTAGCTGGGAAGGTTTATTGTAGCTGAACCTCATGCCATCCTTCGAGCCGATATCTTAGATGAATCAGCAACTTGCAAGCTTTATCTCAGCTCTACCAATAGAGTTTATTGTGCTATTTATACATCATCACATGGCTGACTACTCCAGGCTGTGCTTTTTTTACAGAGCCTTGGATGATGTCACTGTGAAGTAGGCAGTGGGACTGAACAAAGGCTTTCTTCAGAGCAGCAACAATTAAAGCTGATGGCAGAGTACAACACCGGAGCCATGGAAATAACAGAAATAAGCTGCCACATTTTAAGGTAGCTCTAGATAGGGCTTTCAGTGCTTCAGTAGCTGGTCTCCCTGGGGAATGACTTGAAGTGATGTCCTACAGCTGTCAGTGCCCACCTGGCCTAGGTAATACATGGGCAGCAGCATGCTCTGAAGCCTGGGACTGCTCTGCCCAGAGGACTCACTAACCATGTAAATATTTTGGGGCAAAGAAAAAAAAAAGGAAGAAGCTACTGCAAAAAAGGAAGATTTTCTGCTGTGGACGCATTCTGCACCTTCTCCTCAGTCATCCATTAACAGAGAAACAGGGTTTCTCTTCTCTTCTTCTGCCTGAAGTTATTCATCCACCTTAAATGTTTTTGTTGCATTGAGAGGCTTTGAGGACCCTGTGCGAGCCTGACCAGCCTGGAAACCTTCAGCCTTGCCATGTGTGTCTTCCCAAAGCCGGGGACTGATGCCCATTGTATTATGAAGCAGTGAAACAATCTACAAATGATTTGCAAAGGAAGAATTCAGCATCCTCAGTTGGTTGCCCTTTCATTTGTGATGTTCCAGTGAGCCTGAAATTCTTCACTCCATCCCTATTCCCCAGCGCATCACATGCATTTCCAGCTGTTTGTCATCATTCCATGAGGCCAGCAACATGTCAGCATCAACAGCTGTGTTCTTCTCATCTGCTACTTGTATTGGAGCTCTCAGCGTTCAAAACTGTCAATCAGCACTGTTTGGACATGGCATGTACAGTTTTTCTCTAGACACTGCTGCTCAGGAGCTCCCTCCATATATTCTCCAGCCAAGCCATGACAAGTATGTCCCTGGGTCACAAATTGAGGCAAAGGAAAGGAAGTGTTACTCCCAACCCTCTGCCCGTGCTTTGCAGTACAATTGCAATAAGTAGGTGGTTTATTTCAGCACTCATCAGTTGGACACAATTAATGGCTACCCCAGAGACAGAGCTGGGACATCCTTGTGCTGCAGGTTTTGACCTCTTGATTTGAAGACCTCTCCCCTCTGTTCTCCAGTGGAGGTTCAGACCCAGGTGTGGAAAGCTGCTGTCAACAAGATTGGTTTATTCTTCATTAGGCTTTACAGACGCTCCAAGTATATTCCATGGAATCTCAGGAGAGCACTGGCCTAGTCCTGGGGACTGGTGCCATTCCCCTTTCTCAGGAATGGCCCTTCTGAGTGCTCTGACACTTTTTATCCCCCCTTAAAATGACTTCTTTCCAAAGCCTCCGTCCAAAGTTTGGCTCTGTGCAAAACATGCTAGCATCTGATAAAGGCTCAAAACAGAAACAGAGCAGTATAAACAGAAATTAAGTAAATTAGAAGGAGGTGCCAAAGCAGCAAAACCCTAATGATAGCTGTGGCTGCATGTGCATGTGCCATGCAGCTTCCAGCCCTTGCCAGAGTGCCAGGCTGCCCCTCAGTATTCTTAGGAACATATGCATCTGCTGTGTCACTGGCAGCACCTGCTCAGCCTTGGACTGGCATTCTCATCTTCTCACAGACTCTGTAGAAAGCTGGGGTTCGTGGAGAGAGTTGGTGCCAGAGCCCCAGCCAAGCCAGCAGCAGCCTCTCTGTGGCTGGATAATCTTCTCTCACTTGGTAAACTGTGCTTGTGCCATCTGGTCAATGCAAACAGCCTTACCCTCTTTCCAGCACATTTTGTGGAAATTGTGGTCTACCTGCATCAGCAGTTCAGCCATGATACTGTATGGTTTATTTCCCTCATGACCCAGAGGAAATCTGGGCCAGCTTCCCAGCTGGTAAAAATCAACACGACTAAGGTGAAGTAATTTAGACCAGCTGATGGTCTTTGTTATAGGCAGGGCTGGAAAGGTAGAGCACATATTTTGCTACTTATTCATTATTGATGCTGTCTTTCTGTAGGACCATTGTTCATAAGTGAACAGGAGACAAATGAACCAGAGCTGCTCCCTGTAAGCAGCATAACAACAGTGGGTTCCAGGCTGAGATTCTTCCAGAAGTGGTTGTGTGTGGTGCTGGGTGTGCTCGGGTAGCCCTGAGCCCCTTGGCTGAGGATAACCCACCCCAGCCTTATGTAAAGTTTATTTTTCATCCCCAGTTCTCTTTATTCCATACATTAGGACATTCTTAGTTTGAAAATATTGGTGAAGTTTTAGAAACTTTTTGGTATGAGAAGAAAATGTAGAGCTAGGGAAGAAGGGGTGCAATAATACATCACCTGCTCAGCCTATGCATATATTTTTGGCCTTGCCATATATTTAACTTCGGGAACTTGTGCTTTTGAGGGAGAAAACCTAGAAAGGCATATTTATCAGGTCTTTATGTGCTGAATCTTTCTTGCCTTTTACCGTGTTCTGATGCCCTTCCTTGCCGGCTTGGCATGCAGATCTTTAGGAGGGGTGGTTTGGGGGCAAAGGAGGCATAAAATTTGCAGTTCTGTGAAGAGCTGGTGGTCTCCTGAACCTCAGGGGACGAGCCAAGTATGAGCACAGTCAAACTGGAGTTGTTCTTCCATGCCACAAAACCAGTGGTGAAACCCTAGAGTGGTGGTTTAGAGAAAGGTAACATCTCCTGTCAGGCTGGCTGACACACTCAGGAGAAAGGGGGCAGGGTTTGGGGGTTTGGGCCTCTGTAATCAAAAGGAGTGCACTGAATGAATGGGCCTGTACTAAGGGAGGCAAAACCAGAGTCAGCCATCTGTCAGTGTGCTACAGGATAGCTAGTTGGGAAGCCTCAGTGCTCAGCTGCTAAAGGTCCTCACCAAATAGAGCCCTTGTTTCCTCACCCAGCAGAGACAGCTATAGTGACCTCTCTTCACAGGCTGGGCACAGCTCTGCACGATGGGGTGTCTGAGTGAGCTCCCCCAACACTTCTGCAGCAGGTGGGATGCTGCTGCGTGTGCCAGGAGGAATCTCTGCCCTGAGAACCACCATCTTCCTGTGGTCAGGCAACAGGAGAAGTCCTCATGGCAGAAAAGGTAGGGCAGGACTCGAGGCAGGTTCATATCTGTCGTCTTCACCTGCTGGGGCAGGGGAATTTCCTTCACAGCAAACAGACCAGCTGCAAAGCCTGAAACAGAGAGGAAGCAGCCCAGCTGGGGCTGTTGGATTTGTCCAGAGAAGATCCTTACATTACTTTGAGATGTTACCTCTGCAAATGGCACTTGAGTGTTATAAATGTATATGTAACATGTACGTAATGATTGATTTCATAGTCACCACACAAGTTGGAAACATTGTTAATGCAATGCTTATAGACAGGAGTTAGTCCAAATTAAAGGCAGGAAATTCCAAGGTATTGTTCTTATGGAAACTGTGACAGCTGAATTATATGGGCTTGTTAAGGAACTAAAGATAACCCCATTCAGAGTAGATAAAAGCATTATGTATGAGCAAGGAAACTGAATTACAATTGCAGCGGGAGCCATAAGTCTGAATAGCTTGACTGTTGTGTGCAGTAAATGGAAACTCCACTGTGCTGTTATATTAATTTAGTACTTTTTATTTAGGGACAAATCTTCAAATTCTTCACCTTAAAACTGCAGTGGAGGCAATGGAGAGTTTCAAATACAGAAGGATTCAGACATATGGGGATTCAGTGCCTGGTTTTGTATAGGTAGGATGGACTTCAATCTTAATTGTTTTTGCTGTCGTGATTGGGTGGTGGGTGTTAACTGTGGGAAGCATCCTGCATTGTCTTCAGACTCACCAGGAGGAGACTTGTAAATAAATACTGGAATTCACTTCTTGCTGGTCCACAGCCTTTTCTGGGACAAAACCCTGGGCAGGATCCTGGAGAATAGAAGCCTGATCCGAGAACATCCATGGCACACCTTAAGGCCTCAGTACCCCTTCCCACCAGAGCACGTGTCTACTCACCCACAGGGGCACTGACAGGCTGTGTGCTGCTTCCCACACCTCTCCATGGGGATGACCACTGGGATGCAGGACTCAGCGTGTCTGGCTGCCATCAGCCATGCTGCTGCACCCTGGGAGCTGCCAAGCAGTTGGCTTGGCAGAGGATCTTGGGACAACATCCTCAGTCAAGTTCACAGCTACCTTTGGGGACCACTGAAAAAAGCCCTGGGGTTTGGTACCTGCTACCCCTGCTTAGCACCCATCCCAAGGGAGCATCCTGGCAGCTGCTAATCCCTGCTCCAGGCAGGCACAGGGAAGGGATGCCTGTGCTGGCAGATTTGAGAGGGAATGTTCTCCTTTTAGCATTAAGTCAAAATTTTACAGTATGATAAAAACCTCACATACTTCAGCTGGTCTTTCTTCATCCAGTATTTGAAACCTGGCATCTGTGTGCTGGCTGCACTTCTGAGACCCAGCAGAGCAGCCAGCCAGTAGATTGGGCTGGAGATGGGATGGGGCTGGACTGGGGCTCTGCCCCACATCTGGCAGAAAACAATGGCTGGGTTTTCCAGAGTGGCTATGGGACTAGTTTTTCTGTAATTTTACTGCAACACTCCTACCTTGCCACTAGTTTTCCTACTCTGAGATTGTAATCGGTCTGTTTTGTTTTCATAATGTTACATACCTGGAATTTGAGACATTTTGCTTCTGCTTTGCTTTGTTTTAATCAGGCTTGCTTGAAATGTCATATTGAAATGAGGAAAGCAGCAAGGCTGTAGGAATCTCAGCCATAGACTGCAAGGCAGTAACTGCGTGCAGAGCTTGGTGGGAGGCACTGGGACTACCTGAGAGCTCTAATTGCCACCTATAAATATCAAATATCAGGATGTGTAGAGAAGGTGAGTGCAGAGGACAGAAAAGAGTTTTACTCTATGCTGTAGTATGATTCATGCTTTTAAGATCAAGATTAAAAGTCTCTGTTAGGTTCCAGACTATGATTTTATTTTCATTTACATCAAAGGATTTAAGAGCCTTCAAAACCCAGCATTTTTAAAAATAACTTTAAGCATACTGTCTGGCAATGTGAGTCCCAGTTAGCACAGAAGAAGCCAGCCCTCCACATATAAAGCAAATAACTGAAAAATCAGAATTAGAGAAATACCTTGTCCTCAATTTAACTCTGACAGCTTGTATTGTATTTTTGTTTCAGGAAAAGGACTTTATGAAACGTGGGCCCTTGTAGCCAGGACATAGCCCTGGGTGATAAGCCCTACAGATCAACAAAAACCATGCACCATAAAAGCTTGTGCTTTTATGCAAGGTTCAGAGCCTTGATTTGAATTTTTGGGCTTGTTTGTATTTCAAAAGCAAAGCTACTGCATCTTGAAAACCATATTCCAGGGCAAGTATCCTCAAAACACAGCCCAGGTTTGATCAAAAGGTTCTCAAGTCTGTAAACCTTTTGACAAACCCAATGAATGTTTACACTTTCTAAGTAAACTCCAAATCATGGGCTGGCATCTTGCTATGGAGTTTTTTTAGATTTCCTCCCCCCCTGCCCCTCCTCCCCTCCCCCCACCTTGAGTTCTTGCCAAAAGCCCATCTATGCCCTGGAACTGGACTTTCAAGGTGGGCATTCTAATACTTTTATTGATAAACACATGAGCAGGCACAATAAATAAAAATACCTACACACAAACCAAATACTGAGCACTATTTGTAAAATGCCAAATAAAAAGCAATTTTGTATTTTGGCTTAATTTAATGTCCTTTCCTGTGGATCAGACTGCACAGTGTTCGCTTGTCCAAACCACTAAGATAATCCTTACCACATAGAGAAATAGATTTTAATTACGGAGCAATAAATACTGTGTGTTTTTTTTGCTGTATGCATTTTTCTATCAGCAGACAAAAGCTGACATTTATTTTACTGATAGCCCTATATTTCCCCTCCCGCTACCACCGCAGCAGAATTTCCCTTGCCCAAGGAAATTGAGAGGATCAGAGCACATCTGATGTTCCATTAATTTAAAACGGCTGCCAGGACTTGCATATTGTAGCAGCTTTAAAGTGATTGAATTTGGATTATTTCAAACTCTGGAAAGTCCTGCCTTGCCTGACAGAGGTGTCTCAAGTGACAAAATAAAATACAACCCTGGGACGAGAATATCTCGTGTCTGTACTTCCTCGTCCTCGCACGCAGCATTGCAACAGGCAGATTAGAAGCCATGGAAAAAACAACCCTAATTTTTTTCCCTTTTCTTTTTTTATTTTGGTAGCAGGGCCCCTTTTTAAGCTGTAGCCCAGCTAAGTGGAGACACCTGGTGTTTGTTGCAGCAAGTTCACTAAAAACATGTGAAAGGGGGAGAGGAGAATAGGGGTGTCCGGGGTGCCCTGTCTGGGGTGCAGCTAAAAAATCCCTCTCCCCTTCCAGACGCTCCTCCTGTGAATATATTCCTGCCTTGATCACAGAAGGGTTATTACACTATTACACCCCAGCTCTGAGTGTCCGAGGGGGAAGAGATTTGCCCTGTCAGGTGTTAAATAAAACACCAGCTTTTGGGCAATAACTGTTTTGTAATGCTTAGTGAGTAGCTTGTGCTACGTAGTTCCAAAAGCAGAAAGTTTATGCACGGCCAAAGGAATATTAAAGTTTCACTACAAAAGAAATATTGTGGCTGCCAAGGCCTGATTACTCATAAAACCCACAGCATTATCACCATCCATCACTGCCGAGCTTTTAATGACCAAACTAAAAGGAGAGACATCAAAGTGGGGGGGGGGGGGGGGGGGGGGGTGGGGGGGG
>VXBX01007125.1:3220007-3234623 GCA_013400415.1 Scytalopus superciliaris
AAGGCTCCCTAAATATAGGACCAGTACTAGAGCTCGACATATTTTTGACCAAAAAACTTGAAAAATCATTTGAATGAATCACAAAACATATGTTATGTTTTGCTGTAAAAGCCATGAAGTTTATGCAGTGCTCTATTATGGTGACTGCTTGGCTTTTCATGCATTCCTAAATTACCATGTAATCTAAAACCTTGTTTTCAGCTGCTCTATATTGGAAAGTCCCTTGCAATAATCAGGATGATTACAGGCTAGTGTGGAGAACAAAACTTGTTTGTATTATTGCAAATAAAAATGTAGTTTATCAGAAATTTTACCTTTCAAGGGAAAAATAAAAATATTAAACTTTCTATTTTCCCTGACTGGAAATATTTTAAGCATGGGATTAATTTTGGCCACTCTATGACTTAAAAACACATGGATACTTGGTGTAAAAATATGTTTCTTTCCTGTAGGGACTTGACTCTAATTGGTGTGCCAAAACTATCTCACAGAGATTTCATTGTCTTATCTACTTACATCATCTTAATGCGATTTTATTTTACTTTGTCAAAGTCATATTAATGTAAATGTGTTCTTGATAGCAAACAGAGTTCTTTTTTATGCTAAACAGGATTCAGCTGACTCTAATAAAACAGCTTGCAATCCATTAGACTATAACTGTAATATAGTTATTTTGTTTCCCAAATAAAGACCGTGTCAGAAAGCTGTATAAGGATTTTTGTCTTGTTTTTCCACAATAATTGCTTGGGTGGGGTTACATTCTGATCTTTAAATGAATAGTATCGCTTGGAACAAACACTCCATATATCTTTTATCTTCCCCTTGCAATACAGTTCTGAGTTTTCTTTGAAAATGCAAAGCTACTTTTCCAGATAAGTCATCAAAATGTTTCCAAAGTATTTTAACTGCCAGATTAACTATATCTTGAATACAAAGATAGATGGCTTACATTCTTTATGCAGAAATCCTGCCAATGCATAGCAACTAGCAACAAATTAATTTCTTTTGCAACAGTGGGAAGGAAATAAAAAAAGAAACCCTGCTTTGCTATGCAAAGCTCAAAAAGGTAAATAGATATTTAAAAAGAAAATAAGGTTACTCATTCTGAAAGAGTAATCTGTAAGCAAAGAACAGAGGATTAAACATACATTTGCTCTCTTTATGGAATCTGTGTTCCAGCCTTCTCTTAATGTATTCAGCTAATTAAGGACTGTGGTGACCTTGTGGCAGATTCTGAAATCTAGGAATTTCTATTTTTTTTTAATTTTATTTTTATTTCTTTTAATGCTGCCTCCCCCACAGAGCTTAATACAATCTGTTTCAGGTCAAAGTCTGTTTATGTCAGCAATGTTCGTACTACACAACTAAAATGTTTTAATGCATTTATCAACTGAAAATATTGCAAACATTTCATTTCCTTTGATACAGACACAAAAAACCCTCTGCCTTCACTGCAAATTCTTGTTCATATGAATCACTCTGAGTAATATTTGCTTTAACTTTCGTGTGGTTCTACAAACAGCCTTTATATGGCTGGACTTCAAAGCTGCTAGAAATAAAGGTTAGAAATGTGATAGGAGTAATCTATTATTAGGCATGAAACATTAAACCACTTTTAGTTATAAGCCTTAAAACCTGAATAATATGGATTTTTAACTTGCTGCATATTTATTGTGTTTTCAGTTACTTAAGTCATTTACCATGGAGGGATTGTTTGGAACAGAAATATTTTCCATAGGAATACAGACCACAATTGGGTTTAATTTTTCCTAATATTTAATTTAGAAAAACTGCAATATTGTAGCAGACGTCTCGTATGTCAAAGCTGAAATACTCTGCTCGATGTTTCTTGCAGTGTAAAATTAATCTCTTACCAGCACACTGACCCGAAAGGCAGGTTTTAGTGGAACAGGCACGGGGTGACAAGAGGGGGGTGGGAAAGGGAGATAAAATCTCGTTCTTCAAATAGCAGGGAGGGGAAAAAATTAACACAGAGGAATGTCACAGCCTGCCATTGACATCAAATGACATAAATTGATCCAAACGTGTGTGTGTGTGTGAGAGAGAGAAGGTTCTTTGACCAAAAGTGCCCCACACCACCCGCAGTTCACCCCTACCACTCCGGGTGGGATGTTGGGTGTTAGATCTGCAGGGGGGCATTTTTGGGGAGGGATGTGCCCATGAGCCCTCGCCTTCACCCCTTCCCTCCACTTGGTGAATTCATGATGTCATGGTCCAAAAGGAGCCAGACAGGGGGATTGCCATGGCTTTGGGGGACTTCAGCCTGTTCAGCCAACAGAGGCTGAACAGTGTTGGTAACGTCTTGCTCTTGCTTAGGCTATAATGTGTATGAACGCAGTAGAATAAAAATAAGCTGAAAACATGTAACAGTTCAAGCCAAACAGGTCAGCCAGAAATAAACTATCATTTGAAATCCAGAATTTTAAATCCTCACGAGCCTGGGAAAGAACAGGGGTGCAGCCTGGGCCCTATGCTGTTCCCACAAGCGTCAGTGGGAATTTTACCATTGATGACATGAGACACTTTTCTAAAAATTTAATTTTGTTTCCTTAGGTCCTGCTGTGCCAAGTTACTATGGCTGCTGGCTGTCCTGCACGAGGTGGAACAAGGGGATTTGCTCACCCCTTCCTGGTGGGCTCAGCAACACCACATGCCCAGCCCCTCACAGGGACATCATCCACCACAAGTCGCATTGCCAGGGAGACCTCATCAGCGTGCACAAGGAACCCAAAACATCACATGGAGTAGGTAATATTCAAATTTACAGCATGTGCGTGGGGAAGGTGGCATCTCTGAGCTGCCCTGCTCTCCCCTCGGTGTCATGGGATTTTGAGGGATTTGATGGCTTCCCTCAGAGTGCCTGCAGGGCGGGCAAAGGGGCAGAGCCCAGGGTCCCACCTGGGCCGGTTCTGAAGGAGGGGGAGGGCACTTGGGAACTTTAGACCAACAGAGCAAAGTCACCCATGTGTGAAACTGGACAAGCCAAGCAAGAGCCCTCTGGCGTGGAGTGGGGAATGTCTCGTTCAGCAGTGATTTGCCCATTTGGAGAGTGGAAAACTCACACTATTTACATTTTGGTCAATGGAAGAAAGAGGTCACACCCACCCATGTCATTAGTGTAAGAAAGCACTGACACCACCGTAGTCCCCACCTTCCCTTCTCCCATGCTTCTCCAGCATTCCTGGTCCTGTGCCAGGGGGTTTAATAGGTTACCCTGCAAGCCCTGGGACTGTGGTGCCACACAAGGTTGCACATTCCCAGGAAGCATATGTGCGCGAGGCTGGAACAGATGCAGGGTAAGGAGATGGCCCTGACCAGCAGTGGCGAGAGGTGTTAATATTGCTGGGGAAGGTGAAAGCATAATTGAAACTGTTTATTTTTGTGGGTGTGCAGGACTGAATGAGGTGATGCCTTCTGAGCAACAAATACCTGTAATTTGCCTATCCTGGTCTTACAGACTTTTAATTTGCTCTACAAATTTGGCTTGTTGGAGAATGTATAAACACCCAGAACTGTACAGGGCAACCCATTAAACATTAACTTATTGTTGACTTAAAAAAACCCCTACACATGATATTAAAAACATAAGGGGGAAAGAGATGCCAAGCTGGTGAATGAAGCCAGCTGACTGCTGAGAAGAGGCTATGGCGTTTGCTCCGTAGCTTTGCCGTTTTCAGTAATCTGACTCACTGGGATATTTTTAGACACAGTAACAACTTCCATTGTTAAGTAATTTTTCATTTGAATTTTTCTCAAATTATGCTGTCCTCTTGGCCCTCAAATCCCTTTCTTCAGCGAGTCAGTGTTGCTTTCCACGCCCCAAGGAGGAAGGGGAGCTGTGGAGGACTCTTGATGATTCGGACCACATGGTGGAACAAGATAGATCTCAGCGTCAGGTTGGCAGGATACTTCCCTTTCTTCAAAGGTCTCCAAACCCAGAAATATTTTCTTTGATACCTTTCCAAAGGGATTTATCAGTGTTGGGGCATACATTTGTTTAGATTGTTCCTGTAGGGTGGGACTTTCAAAAGAGCAAAAGGGTGCCAAGTGCCAAATTCTCACCAAGTTCTCCATAAAGATTTCCTTAGCTTCCTTTGAAAATGCTAGCTGTGCTCCCCATGGCTCTGTGCATCCCTGCTGGAAAGGTGCCCATGGTACCCTCACAATGTGGGCACAAGGGATACAGGAAAGATTGTGACATCTAAAGGGATGGGCAGAGGAAGAACTGGCTTGAGACAGAGGAAATGCATCAAAACATGGAGGTTGGGAAGGAAACAAAGAAGAAAATGGAGACCAAATTCACTAGATGCATCATCTTTCTTTTTGTGATCCTTCCTCTCTGCCTACTGTTTCTCTCAGGTTTTTCCCATCATGTCCCAGTTAAAACAAGAGGGTAAGCTTGTGCAGTGTACTAAGAGCATGGGCAGAACTTGGGCCCCATAGCCAACCTCTGCTCGTGCTCTGGGCTGGAGACCAGTTGGAGCAGACACAGGTGACCTGATGGCGCCAGGCGTTAGTCTGGTCCCCCTTGGGGTTCCTACAGGAAAAGCAGAGGCAGTGCCCTAGGACATGGCCATAGGGAAGTCTGGAGGTTTGGCAACTGGTCATCTTATGTACTTTTCATAAAGCATAAAGCAGTGGTAAGTCCTCCCAGGTGGTAATGCACGGCCTCAGAAGCAAGTGAGAGATCTGCAAGGAGCTGCATAGAGACATTCAGGCCAGTAGCTCCTGAATAACAAATGTACTGATGTCCAGGCAAGGACTGCCAGAGCAATTTGTTCTCCCGCCCTGGGAAAAGGGCCTGATGAGGACTGTTTGGAGAGGATGTCAGAGAAGGAATTTTTATTTTATGAGTAAGGAGATACAGAGGCTGTTTCTGATCTGTTATAGGTGTGTTGGTGATTTGTGAGCTACAGCAGGGTTTGTGGTCCTCTGGTTATTTTGCAGACTGAGAAGATCCTTCGAAGTTCTCTAATACTGTATTTGTAGTCATGTACCTGGCTGGTTTTTTTAAATCGTAAGTACGTAGATGTTGCTGAGAGCCACACAACACGTCTGCTGCTGAGGAGGGTGAGGGCAGTGGGGTGCTGGGGCAGGGAGGGTGCAGGAGCCCTTGAGTCCTTGTCTCTCAGAGAGCTGAGGGGCAGAGAGGGAAGCCTGCAGGGAACCTTGGAGAGACTCCCAGTTTGTCACTGGGGCACTGGACAGGGTGAGCATCCAGCCTAGGAAGTCCTCGGATCTCAGCACAGGAACTAGTTGTTGCAAGGAGCTTCTTTAGGCCCTCCTGACTATAAGTTTTGGGAAATCAGTTTCCCTTTAATTTATTTCAAACATTCAGCTACCAAGAATAAAATAGGGACCTTTCATATGTGTTTTGGAGATCTCATAAAATGTATTTACAAGTCTGCAAAAGTCCTTTGCCATGTGCAATCAAATCAGCATTGCAAATCTACCTGAACATGGCACTCCAGCATCAGCTTTCAGATGACGTGTCACGTGTTTGCAGTTTGATGGTCTTTGCTCAAAAGGCTGGCTAAAATATTTTAATATTTAGATTTTTTTTTTGAGTTTATGGTTGAAAGATTTCAGCTCTGGACAGCCCTTCCAATGGCTTTTAGCAGCGACACTTGCAGTTGTGTTTCACATAATTAAACAGCCAACAATACTTAATGAAGAAATAAATAACATCAATAAAGTAGTAAATAATTATATGCAGGCAAACACCAAAGACATTATCCATCAGGCAACAGCTGTGAGCATTAGTTTTGATTAATCAATAATGTTGTACAATAGGAGCAGGAATGCTGGCCAGGCCTCTGGGGGAATCACCTACGCTTTTCTGAGCAGCAAGCATTGTGATTTTAAGCAGAACTTTCAGCAGAATCTTTAATTAAATGTAACAGCCAGGAGCTTCTCCAGCAGCAATGCCGCACTTCTCAAAGCCCACCAAGCAGCTGGAGTTTAACCAAGAGCCATTTAAGGAATCGTTTGTAGTCGGGAAGGTTTCTTGGTATGTCTGTGTTGGGGGATGCCAGTGGAGTACCAGTCCATCAGTAAAGGCATCATCGGGCTGAGGGCACTTTGGTGGCGTTTGGTGACCCTCCTGGCATGGGGCTGGTTGTGCCCGGCTTATGCCACCTGGGAAAAACAAGGTAGTGCTTTTGGCTGTGCCTCCAGCAAGGTGGCAGCAGGGCACCCCTGCCCAGCCTGCAGTTGGAGCCTGAGGGGCCTCGTCTCGGTCTGGGCACCCCTCAGAGCAAGTGCCTGTTCTGTATTTTGTTTCAAAACGTAAATACAGTTTGAAGTTCCCACACGTGCTGCAGCTCCTCTGGAACTCAGCGTGGGCAGGTTTGTGATGAAATCAGCAAAGTCTGGTTCATCTTTATCTGTACCTCCTGGATGGAGGAGCCTTAACAAATCTTTCAGGAGGCATGAATCCCTCTTTGTGAGTGCTCCTGTCACCAGCCCACTGATTTCCGTGGCACTGCTGCCTGCTTGGGAAGCATCCCTGAATTGTGCTGAGAGGTTCTTCTCCAATCAGCCAGCCAGAGTGCAGGCTTTTCCTTTCCATTTTAGTTTTCCTTTCTTTAATGTATAAAGAGCTTTAAAATAATGCAAACCTTGAGAAAGGCTGATCATGGCACCAGATCCCAATCTAGATAAAAGGCACAAGGTTTTATAACCCTTACCCTGTTAAAAGGGAAAGAGAAGAAAGAACAGGAAGGGTTTCTGGTGCGTCAGGGGCAGGTTTCCTGTGCTTGCATCTTGATGGTTTATTCCTCCTGAAACTGATTGCTGATGACTTCTTGGCATCTGGATAAGCAACAGCACCAGGTTGTTTCCACTGTGAATCCAGTGCTGGCTGGAGATACCTCTCCACAAGCAGAAATGGGAGCACGAGGAGAAACAGGGGAGTGAAGTGAAGGGCCTGGATTGATGTGAACAAAACAGATGTGCAGACCCATACCTGATGGGTTACTTTAATCCTGTAAGATAGCAGATGCACGTGGGAATTTCAAAAGCATAAGGCACGTGGGTTTGTTGAGCCAGAAATGGCAAATCTTCGCAGAGGGATGGACAGGGAAAGCCCTCAGCTCCTGTCTAAGAAATGGAGGTTTGCAGAAGGCAATGGGCGAAACACCCACATGGCTTAAAATCCCAAACGCTGCCCAAAGACCAATCCTGAAGCCTTTTTTCCCAAACCTTATCAGCGGGAAAACCAGGAACAGAAATCTCGCATGATAATTGCTGGTAGCACAACAAACCTCAGAGGGTTTCCTTACCCGCTTCTCAATATGCAGGCACTAATAAACTTCTGTGATAGCATTAATATTGCTGATAGTCTCTGTGGGCTCCTTCTCCCAAATGTGAATCTCATTATCATCTGCGAACCCAAAGTAAATTTGTGGGCGTTTAAAGGTGTAGCCTGTAAACTGGTGTTGCTGCCTGCTGACAATCCGTCAAAGCACCTGCCAGCCTGGCACAGTAGCACCAACTGTGCTTCCAGAGCCTGGCATGGCAAATCTGTGCAGATCTGATTCAGTCCCGGATAAACAATACCAAGTGAAAACTCTTCAAGATCAGCAGATATGATTATGGGTCTCCTCCTTCCCCTGTGAAGTTTACTGGGCTTGCTCATCCCAGCACTGTGTGGAGCCTGCTCTTGGTTAATCACCCCGTCGATATCTGGGGCATACCCAGAGGCACAGGGCACATATGTGGATGCTAAGGCTGCTGAGGACAAATTGACTATGTTTCCTGCAAAACAAAATCTCCATTGCATGTTCTTAAATAATTAATACAGCGTAGGTAACCTGTAAAACTCATGGCTTTTCCCTTCCCTAGAAGACAGGAAAGCATATCAATAAGCCACAGGTAAAGGCAGAGTTTGAAATTGGTTTTTTAGTTCTTTGTCAAATTGTTTCATGGAATACCCCCACTGGCTTCAGAACAGTATTAATGGCAAGTATTAATTTGCTCAATGAGAATAAATGAAAAAAATATAGAGAAAGAATAAGCTTTTAGTAAGATATGGATCTCTTTCCAGAAAAGAGATATCTTAATAACAGATAAGATATTGACATGACTTCAGAATAAAGCCTTATTCTAGATCCAATTGTAAAGTACCTTTTTTCCTAACTGGAAGGTTTCTGCAGACCTTTTCTTCCCAAGCAGACAGTATTTGGCATCTTGTGCACTGCATCAGATAAGACAAGTGAATGATATTCAGGTATTTCTCTGCAGTCCTGTTATTCCTGCCTTGTTTTATTGAGATGAATCTCTGGATTCCTGAACCTGGGAAGGGCAGATCTCATCAGACCTCCTCCTTTCTCACTGTCTTGAGCCTCTGGTTCCCACTGACTCTGCTCAGAATGGGTTTTCCCTTTGGTTGCTGTTTTCCGGTTATTTTGGTAGGGGTGGAAGTGCTGCCCCCGGACATGCGGTGCCCAGCAGCCATCTGTCACCTCCCTTTGTGCCACCATGGACCCAACTGCCCTCTGGTTTCACCAAAATTCAGGGCTTGGGAGCGAAATATTTTTGAAGGATTGCAATTTTTCAAGTCCTTTTTACTGCTAAGCTAGGTAAAGCACCTCTCAAAGTCATTATTCAAATGTGGCATATGTTTTGCTGTGAATTTTCAGTAGAACTCTTTCCAGTGATTTCCAAAATAAATGAGACTTTGCATAGTACTTTTTCCGTATTTAACATTGCCTT
Source organism: Scytalopus superciliaris (assembly GCA_013400415.1). NCBI lineage: Eukaryota > Metazoa > Chordata > Aves > Passeriformes > Rhinocryptidae > Scytalopus > Scytalopus superciliaris. Next base: position 3,228,744 of record VXBX01007125.1, read on the forward strand.
CCTGGCTTTGCAGCCAAGGCTTCCTTTTAAAGGCATGTGCATGAGATTATGCAATCGTAGTACTCCGGATACCCAGAGCAATTAAAATAAATCAGGCTAGGTATAATGAAGATGAGCCAAAGCATCTGTTTCTCAAGAGGATTTAAAAAAAAACCCCACCAACTCTATCATCCCCAGGGGCTTGGATCCGTGGTGGTTAGACCTCACTGATTTCTTGTACTCAGTTGGGTAAGCAGAGGAGGAGCTGGAAAGGAGGAGAAGATACTCTGGTATGGCAGCTATCCCTGCTCCCTGGAAACAGGGGCAGGATAACCCTGTATGTTTGGCAAAGCTGGACCTGCAGATCGCTTCCGTTTCCCTTCTAGTGTTTTAGTTTGGCGTGTGTACCTGGATGGAGAGGAGGAGGAACGATTTCTGCATCCTCTCCAGTGTTTACTACACACACTTTGTGTTTATAATCTGTAGTTATTGACAGTAGGGCCGGCTCAGCAGAAGGTGTGGAAATATCCATCCCCCCTGATGCCAGTACCAGGGACCACAGTGACCCAGGACAGAGGAGCACTTGCCTGTTGAGCCACTTGTGCTGCGAGACAAGAAGCAGCCTTAAGGCCATAGAGTTGAGGTACCAGGAGCTATTCTGATTCATTTTGCCCTCTGCCAACAGTTGGCAGCAGATGTCAAAAGCCTTTTTCAGGCAAAACTGTGGAGGAGAAAAAGGTGCAGGCAGTCCCCAGCAGGTTGTCTGCTGAGCTGCCTGGTTACATACTTAGGTAGGAATGGCTTGAAACCAGCTTAGGCAAAGATTAAATGTTACTAAACTGTACCAGGTGATTGACTCATCAGTTTTGTGCCGCTTGTAACTCAGGTAAAGGATGAAGACAGGAGTAACTGCAGAAGAGACTGCTAGCACTTTGCAAACCTGCATGCAGAGGGAAGAGCAAGGTTGTGGTTGTGGACACACCAGCACTGCAGGTACTCAGGGGGACTCAGGAGCCCTTTCTCCGTGTCACTGCATCTCATCCTAATGCTGGTAAAAAAGATCTCAGTAACTGAGAAGTCAAAAGTCCTTGCACAAACCAAACTGGGGAAAATGAAAAACTCAGTCCCAAAACAGGTGAGCAAGAGTTGTCATAAGCACTTAGGCATCAGCAAGGCAGGGAAGGTCAGTGAGGAGGTGACATCCCCTGCTTTCACATGAGGGCAGGGCAAAAAAGGGCAAAGTTTGAGTTTGCCTGGTGCATCCCCTGCATGGGAAGCTCACCTTGCCCTGGCTTGCTCCCCAGCAGCACTGGCTGTTCCCTCTGTGACAGCTACATACCTTCCTCTGGAGTCCACCAAACTTATTAAAAAAGATGAGTTTTCTCAGAAAAAAAAACCACGAAGACTTAGTAAGTGGAAAGAGGCCAGCTTGTTTACTTAAACCGATTTAAATCTGGCACACCGAGAATAGCATCCTGCTTTGACCACTGACTTGGGTAAATATGGCCTGGCATTCTTACTGTGGTATTTCCAGCCCCAGCTATCCCCATCACACAGGGACATATATATATATATATATATGCACCACATATGTATGTTTTCACTAAAAACAGTTGAGGTAAATTATTTGACAGGAGCTGGATGTGAAATGGATGGTCTGTGTGTGTTTCCTGTGCGTCATTTGGAAACTGAAGTCCATCTAAGGTTCTACCAGGCAACATTCCCTTCCGAGCTTTACGATTAGAAAAGAAATAGTTTGGTCACATTTAGCAACATTTCCAGTGAGAAATTTTATTCAGGATTTGGTGAGAAGGCAGCTATTTTTAGCAGATAAATTAGCATGTTTTCTGAAGTGATCCAGGCAGGGAAGGATAGCTGGGGATCACTTGCTGGACAGTGATGGTGTTTCAGCTTTGAAATGGCAATTCAGCCCTTCCAATGCGAGATAAAATGTTCTCTGTGGCCTCGGCTCCCTCTTTTTCTTGCAGCCGTCCACGCTACCACCGCACATAACAAGGCATAATTTTACATAAGTAGAAGACTGTGCTCTGAGCCAATATACAAGTCATACCTGATTGAATATTGCCATTTCAGAGCCACCATCTAATCACATTTTTCTGGCTGTGTGAACAAAATAATGTTGTTATAATTACACACAGTGTTTGTGTGTATGCGCACATGTGTATTATATATGTATAATGACATTAGGATGATAATATAGCTGTTTCTATTAGCTCTGTGGTATTAATAAGGTATGACAGAAAGTTATTTGATACCATTTGAAATCCCACTTGCATTTTCATATTGCTCTCAGATGTAATTCAGGGACTTGATTTTTATGAGTTATGGCTCTGATGTCACTTGTATTTTTGCCTGTAATAGGTCCCACTGGAACAAAATTCATCAGACTCAATTAGCAGCATCTGAAAAGTGTATCTTGGTTAGCAACTGATCAGGCAGAAATGGTGTGGGCTCAGTTTTAGCTGACCCACCACCCTGTGCCTCTGCATGGAACCAGCCGTCCCAGCAGCAGGTAGCAGCAGCTGCACGTCACTGTTACCTTGAGAGTTAAGCAAATATTTTGGGGGCTACCAAAGCCCTGGGTCTTCCTGTCCCATGGCTGCAGCCCTTGTTATGGGTCTTGCAATACTCTGTAACCATCTGGGCATCTTCCTAGTTTCTGCATGTGCAGGTGATCCATCCTGTCACAGTCACTTTTATACCAATGTATCTCTTGATATTCAGTGATGATCATTTTCCTTAAGCAGTCTGATCCAAGAGCCCTGGAGCAGTGGGGTGCTCATTCCAGGTGAGCTGCTAGCACTGCTACAGGGGAGTTAAAAACACGATGCCAGGGGGACAAAAAGAAGTGCAAGGTAAATAAAAGTAACTCCAAATGCACATAGGAATTGAAGGCTGGGTTTTGAAAGCTGATCTCGCGTAATGTTTTCTACTCGGTTTGGTTGCTGATTTGGGCTGGTGGATCTTCTGAAAGGAAGATCAACACTCTGATTCCTGGTATTATTAATGCTTTAAGCTGGTGATTCAAACACCTGATCTAAAGGGCTCCCAAAGTGAGAAACTGATCCCAAAACCCGCTAGAGTGGACATGGGGCCTCACGGCAATTTCACAGGGCTTTGCATCCCATTCCTTGTGCTGAGCGGCAGCAGGGGCTGGCATTGCCCTCACAGCCCCACCATGACTCCGTTTCCCATTCTGGGCACTCCCTGTAAAAGTCCTTCGTCCTTCGTGTCTTAAAAGGCTGGAAGGGAAAACTCTGAGTAGAAAAATCACCAAGTAAAGCAGAGCACCCCCAGCACTGCTGGCTGCCCCCCCCCCCGTGCAGGCACAGCCCCCTCGCAGCGTGGGTCAGGCTGCGTTCCCTTCCAAGCACAAAGCTGGGCTTGAAGACTCCAATTGCTTCCTGTCTCCCAATATGCCTGACCACAACTATTTTTAATTGTAAGGCACGAAAATAAAGTTATTTAATAAATTAACACTTCAAATGCTTTTTGATTCAACTTTGGCTGTTTATTAGGACTAGTCTTATTTTGGCTTCTATGCAGTCATTTCCAGCTACCACTCTGTTTGATCCCCCTCTTATTTCCTTTGTAATCTACTGATCTTCTATTGTTATCATTGCTGTGTTTTATGGTTTTGCATTACTTTATTGACTCAGTATACTGTAGGCTGCCTTTTTTTTTTTTTCCTCCCTCCACTGAAAATAGCCTTTTATGAGAAGCTTAAGCAAAAGCCTGGAATGTCCAAAGGAAAGCACAGAAACATTACAACATTTTGCACATTTCTTTTGGCCAGAGAAAGTTACAAAATATTCATATGAAGAAACTTATCCAGTGCCTGCAGGACAAAATCCAGCTTTTGATAATATGTGGAATTTCAATTTCTGCTATAAACAGGCTCTGTATTATTTTTTTTATTTATTATTTTGAAGTATAAAGAGTTTTTCAGGGAAGAGAAGGCTCCTATACAATTGATGTCAGAGCAATGATGAGTACACATACCCTCACTGCTGGGAATATGTACTCTTCTGCATTGCCACAGCCTCTGTTGCTATCCCAGTCCAAATGTTACCAATATTAGAAACTTAAGCAGGATGCTGATGGTCCTACAAGCCAGCAGTAATGGATGAAGCAACACCAAGGGCTGGAGCTGTGGGGATAGAGGACAAACCCTCCTTTTGCTCATGCTGGGCCCCCCTCCACTGCCCCACAGATATTGAGGTCCTCAGGAATTGGAGGTTAGGTGTGGTCCTACAGGAGCTCAGTGCATGGATTGGTGGCTTGGGTCATCCTGCAAAATTCCTGCCTCTAGAGTCCTGCATGCGTAAAGCAATCCCTGCTGAGAGGACCAAAACATGCCCTTGCCTGGTTATCCAGTCTCACCACCTTCTTGATAGTGGTTATAGCACCATGGCTTGGAGGAAGGCTTGGAGCAAGACTGTGGCTGGTGGGGAGAATGGGGCTCTGCAACTATCCAAGCTGTGAGTGATGCTCCATGCAGTGGGTGGGAGCTGTAGGTCAGCACTGAAGCTGCCAGTGGTGCCTGGGCCCCGGCTGCAGGGGTGGAAGCAGAGGGATTTGAGTGCAGAGATGGGAAGTTCTCTTTGCTATTTGATTTTATATTGTGGGAAAGGAGCAGCCCTACCTGCTTGAGATAAAGAAAACGAATAAACAAATAAAAACCTGTTGGTGCCCAATTTATTGTCACAAACGTTTGAGGACGGTTTTATCTGTGTGAGAATATAACCCTGATTAAACATGCCAAGGTCAGTGAAAACAAAGGTGAATTGCTGAAGAAATGGGGATTATTCTGTCCGGGAGTTCACTGGGGTGAATGGAGCAGCACGCCCTGTTTTGTGGGGATGTGTTGAGGTGTGGGTCTTGCTTGCATCACCTCCCATACCTACCCAGCCCCTGCCAAACATCCTCCCCCCAGGGAACTGAGCTCCCCAGCACAAAGTGACAAACTTTAGTGGCCAAAAAGGTTGCTATTTGCAGCTCTCCTGAGCTGTTCTGCTAGTTTTGCCCATCCAAAGTGAGCTGGTGCGAGGTGGAAGCCCAAGCACTGGTACCCACTGGCTTCCTGCCTGCCCCGTCCAGCATCTCAGCTCACCCCTGCTGCTCACAGCCTTTTCACCACTGCACAGCCGAGAGGCTGTAGGGCCACAGACTGGACAGGCATTCGGGGCATCTCAGAAGCATGTAGGACAGGAAAGATGAAACCGCTAAAAACTGGAAGGATTTGGTAATTCCTCCAGAGGAACCAGTGGAAAACCATCTTCCCCATGGAGCAGCACCCCGCATCCCAGTGGAGCCCGCAACAGCTGCCCCGCCAGACCCGAGAGCCGAGGATGTCGGGATGACTTCCTCACCCGCATGGTGCCAGTGCAAACGCTGCCTAAATTCGCATGCCTGCTCCGTTCCTGCTGCCCCGGGGCCAAGCGACCCTTTGCCCACGCCTCGCACGGGCTGCTCCTCCTTCCCGGTCACCGAACATCGCACCTGCGGCTCGCAGCACGGTGGCCCCTTGTGCCCAGCGGGGTTTGCGCACCCACCGCCCCCGCAGCCCCGCGCTGTCCCGCACCGCTGTCCCCGCTGTCCCCGCTGTCCCGCACTGCTGCCCTCGCCATTGCCGCCCGCCAGGGGGCGCCCCCGCAGCGGCGCCGCCGCCCGCACTTGTTGCTGCCCCCCGCGGCGCGCGCTGTGTCGTGATGCACGCGGCGCTGACGTCACCGCTGGCGTCATTATTAACGATCTCATTCACCTGTTTATTTATTTGCTCGTTTGTTTATTTGCCTGATTAATTATTTATTTGTTTCCGTTCCGCTGCGCCCCGCTGGGGCCGCTCCGAGCGCGTGCCCGCGCTCCCTCCCCCTGCCC
>VXBX01007126.1:0-39050 GCA_013400415.1 Scytalopus superciliaris
AATAAAAAAAATAAAAAAAATCACAGATAAGGTATTTCTGCCTGCATATAAACAACCAACATTAAAGTAAAGGTAGAATCTATACCCATGGAAGTGGAAAGACTACTGTGAGAAAACATTTGTTTAATGAAATGGTAAAAAAAAAAAAGTTTATAAATGCAACAAATAAATCTACATTCATAACTGTACTGTATAAAACATGTGTCCAAAGCATCTGTATCACACAGAATATTCTTTGGTGGTCAACCCATCCTTCTTTGTGGGAAGATATTTTTTAATATTAGATCCTGTTGATTCTCACTATAATGGCATTTCAAATAAAATAACTCAAAATTAAACCACAAAAACATTAACTGAGATAGTCTTCTAATACCTCTTTTGTGGCCCATGTTAAATCTTTTTCTCTCGAAAAAAAATTCATAAAAGGCAAAACCTGTGACCAACTTGCCGTTTCTTTGATAAAGCCAAAGACTGTAGGGCAGTTTGTCTTTAGAGTCATGCAGTACTTCACCTTCACTACCAAAATGAAGGTTGATTAAAACTTATACATAGACAGCCCATAATTCCTGAAATATAGGTGGTTACTTAAGAAAAGACGTGAGACTCACTCAGAACAGAGTAAAACAGAAGAGTGTAAAAAAACCCCACAACAACAGGTATTTGATTTCAACATACTAATTGAACAGAGATTTATCTTTCCACAGTTGTTAGTCCAGTGCCTTTCAACAGAACATTCAGCTCAGGTGTTGTAGAGAGAAATATCTACCTTTAAAAAATAGAGCATCTAATTTCAGGAAAAAGTGATTCAAATAAAGAGAAAAAAATTAGCTATCCCTTGTATGACTATTACCATAGCCCTTCAATGACAATAAACAAAGATTATCTGCAGAAGCTTGACTCTGCATTTGGATTTTTTTTTTTTTAATTATCAAGAATTAGATAAAACTCCCATTTTTCCATCTCTTAATTTGAAATAGGATTTCTTAGACATGAGGTAGCATTAAAAGTTTTACTTTTCACTTAGCTTGTTAATGTTGGTAGGTAAAAATATTTCAAAATAAAGGAATGATTGCCAGTGGAAAATGCTTTTTTCTTAGTCATTGTCCTTCTTATTTGCTAGATTATCTCATTGTGATATGATCAAATCTTCTCTTCAGACTTTTCAGCTGACATGAGATCATATTTGTAAATGCTTTCCATTTCAATGTTGTAAATCCAAGACACAGAAGATACAGGGATAAAGAATATGTGAAAGAATAATAACACTCTCAAGGCACTAAATGACAGCTCGGTAAGAGATTTTAGAATATTAACTATTTTTCTCTGACCAAGCAAGAATATTTTTTTAAGGAGCTTCTAAAACTTTCTGATAACTTTTCTGATTTAATTTCTAGACTTTCTTCCCTACAAATGCCTTTACAAAAAGTATTCCTTATGACACATAAGAGACTTGAAGACTAGACACTGAGTTACCTCTTCAACCCTGAAGAAGTCTTTTTCTTTTCCAGAAAACCTGCTTTGGAGATGGTTTTCTCTTACCACAAAACATACATGAAAAGGCATATCTCTGTGCTAAATTTCATACTTATCTGAAAAAATAATTCATAAGTTTCTAGTAATATACCCTCTCTATGTCAAGTCAATAGTTGTCATTACTTGTAGCTCCCCAATTATTTGCCTAAAATAAAAATTTAAAAAAGATTAGAGGAAGGTGACAGCTGAAGGTGTGGCCATAGCAGTCAGAAGGAAATGGACAAAGCCTGAAGGTGAAGCAAATCAAAGCTAAGTAGAGTAAGCAGGTCACAGTCACAGTGAGTTGCCCAGTTCAAAGCTGGAAAATAAGTATTAATATTAAAATGGATATTGATGGATATTGATATTACAGGAATTTCATTTTTTCTTCACGTAAAAGTGGAGATGAGAACAATTCAAAGAAAGAAAAGATGTATTCACAAGAGAAGATTTACAATTATTGCTGGTTTCCTGTCACAGGTTAAAGAAATCATTAGATGTGAAAATATTCTGGTGAAAAGTAAGAGTTCAGGTGTAATGGAAAAGATGTTATCTCCCAAAAGCCTTGCAGCACAAGTTCTGAAAAGTAATACTTCTCTTGATGTTTCACCACTAATTTTCATTCTCAGTACCACATCTAGAAATGACCTTCATCATCTCCTAAGTTACATGATGCTATTAATAAACTCACTGTAATTTCTTTTATTTTCTTAAAACAAGGAAAAAAAAAAAGGAAATACCTTGTGAATGGAGAAGATAAATTCATCATGTTTTTAAGAATTTCCCCCCCCCAAAATTCTTATTTATTAAAATAAATGTGTATGTCTAGTTTTAAAAAATCATGAATTTGAGTCTGAATAAAAAAATTCATATAAGCAAGCAATCATGCACAACTGTCATGACCTAAAATGTTACCCAGTCTGTGGGTACAGAGATCACCACCATGAACTTGTATGATTCCATAATAAGCAAGGACACAGAAGCTTTATCCTTTAAATTCCTCTATTACACATTACCACAAATACCACAGAAATCACCGGGAACAACTATACCACCACTAGCAAAGCAAATATATCTGAAGCTATTATGGATTACTACCAGCAATAATACGACATCAGTCAAAGGTATAGGAACAATCAGTCAAAGCAGCAATCAATTGTATAGAAAGAATCAGTAACATCAACAGTCCAGTCTGTATATACCATTACTGCTATAGACTTAACATCAGTGAAGCCATTTATCATCAACATAACAGCAGATGTAATAGATTATTTATATGGAGATATAGACATATAGAAATATATGTAAAAAAAACACAAGATAAATATTACCTAGATAAGATAAACTGATATCAAGTAAATTAGATTTCAGAAGGGACCAAATCCTTCGAAAGGGGAGAACAAACTGATCACAGAGGGGAATCCAAATGTTCCAGAGTTGGGATGATAAACTGAACCGACCTTGAAAGTGGGCCCAGAGGATAAGTAAGATAATAGACAATCCCTTCTGAGATGATCCATATCACAGAGCCTGGAGTTAACTGGGAATCCATGGAGGGAGTCCAAACTCTTACAGTAAGCCTCTGGGAATTCACTCTGTTCAGGGAAAGTTATATGCAGCCTGGGATATTCTCAGAGAAAGAAGCTTCTTTTGGGAAAATAAGTACGTTTTTTAACATAAGAGGGTGTAGGACATATTGCTTTGAGCAGCCAACAGACGCTGCTAATTTTGATTATGCAGCTGTAACAGCCAACAGGGCAATGATGCTTTCTGTTATTTCAAAGCAATTTGATTTTTCCAGCATATTTACCCCCTTCTCAGATAATAAGTTATTGTTGCAGTTCCTTGGTTATGTACTTGGTGGTGGTATCTCTGGCTTCTAAACTGCCCTAGTTGTACTTCAGAGATGTCAACTGCACTTTTCAGGTTCACAGAACTACTTCCTAGGCTCCCACTTCCAGGCTGACAAGCCTTCCTTTGGCAATACTTTTCAGGAGATCATTTCTTTTTCCCAGTAGTTTTCCCTTCTAACCAGGTCAACTTTTTTTGCTGCTCACATCTACATGTTCTTAAGGGTTATCTTTGAAGCATTTTCTGCTGTCATCAGTACTTATGCAGCCCTAGCAAGGTCTGATCACCCAAGACAATCCAGAAAGACTAAGAAAGGGGACAGAAGGGAAAACAGAAAATATTTTAAATTCAAGGTACATAGATTAAATAAAAGAAAGTAATTCATACACTGATTATGCTCTTACTAGAGAGTTACAGGGTTGTGGCTTTCCTTTTTTTTTTGTTTTAGTGAAGTCTTTAACCCTCAGGACTTTACACAGAATTTCATAAATTTGGAAATCCCACTGAACCAGGGAATGGTCTATCAGATAAAATCTGTGTCAGCAAGTTTGAAGAATGAACATTTTTTCTTTCTGTATTCATTTCAGAGTGAACAGATGCATGTTCGATGACTTACAGGCAGAATAAAAGACTAAGGAAATGGAGGAACAATTGGTCTAACCATGCAGTCATTTACCCAAGCAAGCTATTTCCATTTAAATCAAAAAGCATTGCTTACCTGAGCAAGTATTTCCCACCTACATAACAACTTGCAAAAATAGAATTGAAGTCATCCCAGTAAAGCATCACTTCAGAGGAAAGGGAAAACAGATGAATAAGCAAAATTTTAACCAAATTTTGCATTTGACAGTATATTAAAAGTATCACAGAGACAGTCTCCTGAGGAATCAACATTTGAAATGTTCTCCAGGTGACACAGCACTTTCTCTTTGCTCTATTTATTGTTAAGCCTGGGATTTGAGTTGCAGTTTGTTTGTACAATTTAATTACAGAGCTAAGTTTGAAACAAACTTTACTCCATTGTGAATTCTGTCCAGGATAGAATTCTATCTAGTTTGCTTGCCTTGAAAAATCGGTTAGGAACATAGTTGGAATAGGAACGAACATTTGTATACATTTTCAGGTTTATCTAAGCATTTAGATGTTCACCTCCTGGAGAATCTCTTATACTACATGAAAACCACTTGAGTTCAAAAAGTTCACCATTTAGGTAAGCAGGAATGTAATTGTGGCAAGAATGGTGTTTCTTATTTAATAGAATTCCCACAATACTCACCTAATTAAGATCCAGTTTTGTACAAAAAGAAAACCAAAACCAAAAAAACAAGTGTAACCTCAGTATTTTCAGGTATAGGAACATTATGATACACTAGCAGCAAGGGATGAAAGTATATTCTTATCCCTATCTTATTTTCAGGAGGTTCATGAAACCTGAAGGCTGCTTCTGGCAATTCACCTGGATGCCCTTTTTTCCTTTTATCAGTTTCACTGTGTTTTACAGAATGTACAATGGCCTATGGTGGCATGTGATCACCCACAGAGTTTAAATCTGAGTCCAGCAGTGCACAGAATATACGTATGCAAGGCAGAAATCTCAAGCGGGACAAAAAATAATTTTTCCAGAATTAAAAGTGGAAGGGCAGATTGTGGCACTGGCTTGCACTGGAGGGGGGGTAGAATGGTATTTACTTGTGGGAAAACACACTGAGCTTTTCTCATTTCCACAGGAGTTCCCAGTGCTCTTTGGGTGATGTGCTGATACTCTCACGCTCTGGTATTTTAGGAAGCTCTTCCCTATATGTCAAACCAACCATAACATCAAAGGGGAACAAGAACAAAGAACAGCCTGAAGTGGTGTCATGCACACAGGTGGCAACAGATCCCTTTGTAGCCTTCTTCATTCCTGTGAGTATTCATCAGGGCCAGGAACAATCTGTTGTTTCTCGGATTCAGCTACACAGTTGTGTCTTTTTTTTTAAAAACCACCTACTAAGAAATAAACCACAGCAAACTAAGTCGCCATGAACTTTTTACATCTGCTCAATACATAATAATGAAGTGCAGGCTCATGGAATCCCCTTATTTTGCCAAGTCATTAGTTACATTGGTAAAAGTTGATTTCAGGGAAAGGCAATTACTTTGAACAGAAAATTTTGTTTACTCTGTGGTTCTGTTGCATGGTTTTATTATTACAAAAGTAAGTTCTAGACTTCAGATTTCTGGTGCCAGAAAGTATTTGCAGACAAGTGGGATGGAGGAGTGATTTTTGTTCCTTGGGAAAAGTAGGGTATTGCTTCCACTGCAGAAGGAAAGTATTGGGAGTAAAGTAAGACAAATATATTACATCATGGAACTTCACTGTAGCAAATTCAGAAGGCTTAAAAATAAGCTAGCAAAATGTAGGCTGTAGGCTCTAGACAGCTGTGTTTTGTGGTGAAAGTACTTGACTTCATTAATGGTGCTTCCCACTCAGCAAGTCCAAGTAATTTGTCATTTTGTGGTCAAAAAACTTACTAATTTTTACTCAAAATTAAAGGGCACATGCCCACATAATTGATAACAAACAGATGAGAAAACCATATGAAGTAAAGTGCAGAACAAGGAAATCGTGCATTTAGTTGTAGCTTCTAACACCTTATTCAGAAAACCAGTAAGTGGAATCCTATGGAGGACAGCTCTGAAGGGCAGAGGAGCTCAAAAATTGACAGGTCTTTAATAACATCCTCCAAGTACAAGAACAGTCCATTCAAAGTAATAATAAAATTAGTAGACATTATGAGTATTCAATTTAGGTAATCTGTAAATCAGTTATAGCAGAATGGATCATAATTACCTTTGTATTATGTAAACAACCTATCTAATCTAGGGAATTATAAAAATATGGAAAAGAAAAAAAAAAAAAAATCTGTAAATCTACTGGAACAGCTACTTCCACTACTAGAATGCAATAAATGTGGAATTTGGAGCATGTTACACCATTTTATTTTTTTTTCTGGGATATTCCCCAAGGAAGCAGAGCTAATCTCTTCCAACAGTAACTCTCCACACTTTTCCCCCCTAAGTTTGCTGTCACTGCTATGCTCTCCACCACTCGCACACCCCATACCAAAGCTATTCCATTCTTTCTGGGTTGTTGCTGTGACCATGTGTGTCCTCCCAGCTGCTTGTCCTGCCCCAGTGCCCCATCCATTGGCCATTATCCCACAGTTACAGTACCACGCTTGGCAGATGAAGTGTGTTTCCTCTTTCCAGAACCAGTCGTTACACCTACCACTGTCTTTCAAAGAACTTGCACCAAACAAGTTCTTTGCGTCTTTAAACTAACTAAAATTAACAGTGTGCTCTTTCCAGTCTAAATACACTGAATCTTCCAGTTCCAAAGAATGCCAATCTAAATATGCTGAAATATCTTGAAGCAAATCTCTGATCCTCTATATAATCTAAGATTCTGCATATAGATCCCTAAACATGCTTGCTGTCTTTTTTTTTCAAATGTCTTCCAAAATGTTTGGGTTTTCTGGAGTTAAATTCATTGATGTCTTAGGTATCTAGGTTAAAATTGAGAACTGAGACAAATTTTCATTAGCACTGGAGCTGAGAAACTCCAGAAGCTGTAAAAGAATTACCAGTAAGATATTCTTTAATGGACCTTGTCACTTACATTATTTTGCTATAGAAATTTCCTAATGCAGAAGTAAACAGACACGAGATAAAAACTACACATATGATAGGAATTACAGTATCATTAATAAAATGCCATATTCCTAAGTCCCAGGAAGAGCACCTCCCCTCTATATTATATACTGTATAGTGTATATTATATAGTATACATTATGTAGCATATGTAATATATTCTATATAGAATACATACTGTACTATACTATATAGTATAATATAAACTATAATATATACTATGACATTTTATAGCCTTTTTAGATTAAGTATATTTTATATTTATATAGTTTCAGAACTAAAATTAAATGTAAGGAAATTCACTCTAAATGAAATTATTAGTCAAAATAAAAAGCCACACAAGAATCCAGACACAGTAGAATTTATACACTACTTAGAGATGTTATCTTTACCTAAGAATAATTTATGCAGAATAAGATTTAGTGTGATTTTTAACAAAAAATAATCTTGGAAGCAACTGTTTGGACTATTCAAAGAATTGTTTCATATCACAAAACACAATAGGAAAAGCAGCACAGAAATTTTTTAAGATAGCCTGCACTGGTGGGAGGAGAGGGGCTAAGAAGTTAAAGACAGAAGAGTAAACTACTGTGATTCATAGACCTCTGCCTCCAAAACCCGTATGTTTGATTCATTCAGATCTCTTTCTTTCACAGAGAAGATAATGGTTCCATACTATGCAAGCCTATGAGACTAATAATAGCATCCATCGTCATAGCCATGCTATTAAGGCAGATGATGACAGCGGGAGTAGGAGGGGAACAGCATTTTACATAAATCACACAAGCCTACTAGACAAAAACAAATTATAGAGGGATTTGTTGCAAATCCTGTGCAGTGACTTCTCCTGGAGTCTCAGCTAAGAAAGGATCAAAGCCAGGATCTTGGAACTGGTTATGATATAAGCAGAAAGGGCAAAAGAGAAAGTTACAAGATGAGTAACAATGTGCTGCAGAAGTTCTATCAATGGGGAAAAAGCTTCAAGGAGTAGCAAGAAACAAAAAAGCCATAGGAATATATTAAATTGTTCTATGTATAATCTGATAGCTAGAGAGTTTGACAAAGAGTTGGAAGAATAAATGTTTTTCCCTAGAGCAGAAATGTCAGTGTATCCTCACTAGACCTAACAGTGTGCCAAGAGCTTCAACAGTTCCAGGAAGGTGCACGACAATATACATTCTATCATTTTAAATATAAAATGTGATTTTCAATCACTGAGGTCCAATCTTATAAAATGAAGGTCAGAAGTTTCAAAATAAAAGAATACACACTGCTGCAGGTAAGAGGTCTAGGAATGCAGAGAGAAAGGAGTAACACTATATTGATTGTTATTAATTTTAAGTATGAAAATATCAGTAAAGAAACAGCAAACTTATATTGAGAAATTCTTTGTGGCAAAAGTGCTCTTCAAGGCAACAAAGAGAAGGATTGTGTATTTGTTGCGAAAGTCTACAGTCTAAATGTTAACACTGTATCGTGTCTAATGCAGCAGCCAAACATACACTTCTTGACATGCCTTCCCTGGAAGGGGAAAGGCGGAAAAGGGAGTTCCTCAGAAAGTTGGACAGCTAGGTTTGAGCTGTGGGTAGGTAATCCAGACCAAAGCTGTTAAACAGCACAGGGGGAAAGAAAAGAGAAAGCAGTTTCACTTCAAAAGTATCAATGCTCAACGAGAAATTGGCACAGAATGAATTAAAAAGAGACTGATAGATTATTTCAAATTATGAATATGTTTTAGAGAAAGACACTGTACAAGTTACATGAGTTAACAGGAAAAACCACAGAAAATTAATCTACTCTGGCTATTAATAAAACCCCTAAATATTCATGTATGTGAATTATTAACATTTAAAAGCATGTTGTAACCTCTTTAATTATCATTGATTAATCAATGATAATTAGCAGGTGATTAATCAATGGATCTCTATGGAAGTGAAACAAGTTCCTACCTGAAAACAAGAAGGTAGATAAGCAAACATTTCAGAAACAACTGAATATCTGGGGATACTTTTTGCCAAGAAATAGAATTCAGTCCCAGTCCACAAACAACTGTGAAGACTGACATCCTTCCAGAGACCTGTAGAGGGGAGACAACACAGCAGAGGTACTGCCAGAATGCCAGGCAGGGCTGAGATTGCCCAGAATTATATCAACAGGCAGATAAGAGCAGGAGAGTGGCAACACTTACATCAACCAAAGCTTAGTGCTGTTAAATCTGAACCTCAAACTACATCTCCCAAATAGCTGTCAAGAGAGTACTCAATGATACAGCACAGAGTTCCTGTGACTCATTTTGCAAAATAGGCCCAAAATGATCGATTTCCAGAATAACTTCTATTTAAAAAAAAAAAAAAAAGGTGTTAAGTATTCAGATTATGCCATAATCTTTGCTAAAGCAGCAAAATTACTTCAGATATTCAAAATAAGTGCAGGTGCACAATTCAACATCTTTCCTTCGAGGCCATACAGATGGAGCTGGGCGAGAACTCTGACACAGGAGGGCAGAGGTCGGGCAAGGCGGACTGTGTGCACACAGCAGCCATGGGATGTAGGGGAGACATGCATAATGCAAACACCATCAGGGCAGGGAAAACACTGAGCATTCAGGAGTTACAGGAATTGACCAAAATTGCAGTTACTCTGGGGAAAGCACACAATCATTAAGGGGTACACCAGAGAACTTTGCAGATGTGATGAAGGCCTGGAGCACCTCAGGGATCACTGTTGAATAAACTGCAGCCAGCTTACATTGAACCCAACCAAAGGGACCAAAAAGAAGAAATGTTTCCTATGCAAAATACAAATCAGGAGAAGAAACGTCAGTGGGTCAAAATCAATCATCTCTGTGACAGCCATAGCAAGGCAAATAGAGAAAAGAAACTGGATTTTTGTATGTTCAAATGTCTTAATAATGTACTTACAGTAGGAGTACCATGACTGAGCAATATTATGTTCAAGTTACTGTATTCACTGCATAAGGTGAACAAATGATGCACTGGCAAATGAAGCTGGATTAGAGAAGCAGCCTGACAACCTGCAGAATGGTATCTGGCAGCTGCTGATTCCTGTAAATGCCCTTTGCATCTCATCTGCAGAAGAAGGGGATATTTTCTTACTTTTCCAGAAGAAAGCGTATGAGGTACTGAAAGGACTGTACAGAGTGAAAGTCATAACCGACAGAATTCCAAAGTATGAATTCACAAGTCAGCAATATAACAAAAAATTCATAGCACTGCCTAAAGATTATTGTATTTGCTACATACATACTGAATCTGCACTCATTAAAACCAAGAGGGAATCACACACTTCAAAAATGTTTTAGGAAAGACAGCAGACATGAAGCAACATGAAAGGAAAAATAATCAGCAGATTTCCCAGTACATCTACAATTTTTTTCAAATATTTTGGAAGACAGTAAAAATGCCTGGTGACATGAATTTGTACTGTAAATCTTCATATTTGCCATGGTATCAATAATCAATTAATGAAAATGTCTAGAATGTAAGTAGCTTGTGTATCCTGTGGTTTGATAAACCTCATTCTTTCTCCATGCATGTGCTCCTTACTTTTTGTTACTGCTATTCTACACATTGTATAAAAAGTAAGCACTGAAAGCAGAAATAATACTTTCACCTGTGCAGTGCTATGTCATGGCCTACAAAATACCCAGTATACTTTGGAGGGAAAGTAAATCTAGGTTTCTCCCGCAGAAAAGACTATTACAATCCTGTTTTCCAAATCCATAGACACTTAAAACATTGCAAAAGTCGGGAAATGTACAGAACTGGAATTCTGATATTGTATAATTATACTTCAGATTTTTCATCACCACTGTGTTTTAAATTTAACCCTTATGCTTCCTAGGTTTAAGAAAATATATTAATATGTCAGCCCTAAAGAAGATTTTCTAGCTTGGAAAATCCCATTAAATTAAACAATCTGTTCCAATGTATTATGCAGTATTAGTAACTACAAAAAGAAATATTAGTTTCTATGCAATAAATTTAAAATAATTTCAGAGGCTATAGAGATTAGCACAATCTTTCACTACTGAGCAAATCCGTCACTGAGGGTAGGCTTAAAAACATACGGCTTGAATAAAAACTGAAAAAATACTGGTTTCTTAGTCCAGAAAAAATAAAGATTTT
Organism: Scytalopus superciliaris; assembly: GCA_013400415.1. NCBI lineage: Eukaryota > Metazoa > Chordata > Aves > Passeriformes > Rhinocryptidae > Scytalopus > Scytalopus superciliaris. The sequence continues at coordinate 11,205 of VXBX01007126.1, forward strand.
GGGGAGAATTTGCTTTGAAATAAAGAAATGGCACTATATTCAGATTCATAATCAATCATTTCCTAGGAAGGCGGAGAAAATCAACGAGGAATAATTTTCTTTGACAGATGTACATTGGACTTCAGGGGAAACATTTTCTAACAATAAATGCTGAAATACCATAGAAAGTTCACAGCTTGTATAAAACCCCATAGAGATAGGTTAAATGCATTTAATTTTTTGTCATTGAATGGATTAAGATAATCACTTGAAATATTTTTGAATCCTATGTTACTATAACCCCTAGAAGAAATTCATAGTTTGCTATATTTTTTTCCAATTTAATAATAAGTCTTTTAATAAGGCATTTCCTTTAATATATTTAGGCATTTTTCTCTACTGTTGATTAATTTTCCCCCTTTTTGGATGTATATTGAAATGTAAATTATAGTAGAGTTTAAAATACGTATTTTGTGTCTTCTGAGGGTTTTTTTTTTACTATTAAATCACTAATGAGTAAAGTTCCTGTTAGACTGGTGATATTTCTTTCTGAATTGACCTTGCATTTCTCAACAAAGTTTGTCAATTGATCCACTTCTTATGACCTTTTGCCTCCAAACACATTATTTATGACTTTCTAAATATATTTTCCATAAATCAATAACTCACACCTCCATTTTGTGTTTCAGTTTTTGACAGTTTAAGTTAGTGCTTGTTTGCTGTGAAAAACAGTAAAACTGATTCTAATGTCAGTCAAATCTTAATCTATTTCTGCACTTCTATTAAACTGTGTAATAGTCTGTGTACAGATTATATCTACTTATCTTTGAGTGCTTCTCAATTTCAGTATTCCAGTCGTTCACTCGAAGTGTGAATTTATCTTAATGATACAAATATATCCCTGGTCATAAAGTCTCGCTACTGCTGATCTTTGTTGTTGGCATGCCATAGTACTTTGCAGTGAACTGGAATGGAAGAGAAACTTACTGAGGCAGTTTTGTCTTCTCTATTTTCTTTTCACATATAAAACTAGTAGAGACAGAGCGTATTAAAATTATGGGTAGGAGGATATATACTCACAAAATAAAAACTTTTTGGAGTACCATAAGCAAGACACTGCCCCCAGAGGAAAAAAAGAGAGCAAACATATCCTTGTGCAGAAAAGGATGACACCAAAACAACCAATTCAGCAAGAACAGCTGTTACCCAGGGTAAACAGCAGAGTCAACACACAGTCTGAAGCCAAATGAAACAAAATGATAAACGAAGCAAAAATGTTTGCAAAGGAAAGCTATTTTTCAGGACTGTGAAAGAAAAGAAATGGATTAATAGTAGGTTTACTGCAAATCATACTTAATATTTCATTCTTGCCTATATAGAAGGTTGTCTGGAAAATTACATGGAAGATCATCTGTATATTATGTTGCACGTTGAATTTAATGTTCTATAAATGTGTAAGATTCTTACCAATAGAGTTTATAGGGTGCTCAGTGCAAGTACAACTAGTACCAGGGCTTGAATAGCTTCAGTGATTGTCATAGGGGTTACAGTAACCACAAACTTAACCCTATGCAACATCTGAAGCACATTCAGAAACCTGCTGGTTCCTAGAAATAGGGCCATGCTGGTTTCAACAGCCCAAGTGTATTCAAAATCTTCGAAATTCTCAAACTGTTGTAATTAGCCTGGAGAAGAAGGGGAACATAAAAAAGAAACATTTCATGTAATACCTAAAATTATGGCAACTTCAAACAATGTGTCGCAGAATAGCAAATCCTTCAAGATTTAAGCCTAATGAAATCAAAGATACATAGGCTTAAAACTACTATTCAGGTTCTGTCAGCCATACTATTAACTTAGTTGGATATTTTTTATGCTGAATAGATCATACTCATAAATGTCACCACAGGTATATTTGTTCACCAGAATGTGTGTTAGCAATTTCAAACCTTTGAGCAAAGGTTCCCTGTTGTGAAACTTCTGGTGTGATCAGGATGTCAGCGTGTTTTGGGATTGCAGCTAAAATCCTGGCTGGAAGATAAGATTCATTCACCAGTTTTAATGGAAGGAAGGAAGGAAGGAAGGAAGGAAGGAAGGGAGAAAGAAAGAAAGAAAGAAAGAAAGAAAGAAAGAAAGAAAGAAAGAAAGAAAGAAAGAAAGAAAGAAAGAAAGAAAGAAAGAATCTTTCTGCATCCAATAATAAGTTATTCCTTAAATCAGTAGACTCTTCTCAGCAGTACATACCAAAGTCCTTTTCCTCAAACATCTTTTATTTTGAATCCAAATGACCTGGATATCCCACCATAAATAGGAATTGTCATTCAAATAATAATAGGTGTAAAGGAGCACATGACTGTAAAACAGTTACCACAATGCTTGATTTGTCTGATTTATTCTTGCTGTTTTCTAGTCAGTTTGGAATGATGAATGCTTTCTTTTCATTATTCTCTATTTGAAGCTATGCTTCTAATTTTCTCTCTCATATTGAGTTGACAAAAGGTGATAATTCACATTTGGGACAATTGAATTATCAAAAAAAAATCAAACATGATTTTTAACTATAGATGAATGCATTATTCTTCTTTATTCCTACCTTCTTTCCTCCCATGAAACTTTGCCAGCCCTTCTCCCACAGTGACAGCACCTTCTTTGCATGAGCAAAATACAATAGAATGAGTTACAGGTTTTTGGTTTTGGGGTTTTTTTTTTTTTTTCTAGCTACAGAAATGTTTAAAATAGCTATTTTAGATTTAGGTCTTCATCTGTTGTGAGGTTAATGTTTTAAGAATTTTAACTTGTAAGAAAAGGGTGATGTTTGGTCGCCTGGTCTGTCTTTTGTGGTGATTTCACTGGATTACAAATTCTCTGACAAAGATGATATTTTTGATTCAAGTGACCCAATAATCTGGAAATTGTTCAGTCTTACAAAGCATTTTACTACCTACCTATATGTAATTTCACAGGGCAGACTTCATGCAAATTAGGTCACTGCAGAATCAGTTTCCAAATTCTTCAAGTCAGCCTAACTAATGATTTTAGTCTTGATATTTTCTGAGCTTCGTGCAATGAATCCTCTACATATACCAAGCCCCAGGGCTATTAGCATTGGCTTTGGGTTGTACTTCTGCTTGAAATCATTGTGTACTGCTTCCAATTAAATTCACTGGATTGAAATTAAGTTATGGTTTTCTGTGCTTCAGAAACTATGTGGGAAATTCTGAGAAAAAAATGTGAAAGGAAAACGAATGGAAGGCAACGTGAACAGCAGCAGTACTCATGATCTCCTTCTTTAGTTTTTCTCTTGGTGTTTCTGCAGCGTGTCTGAACTCCCACATAATCCCTCTTTGACTTTAACTTTTCTGCCAAATTTCCCTGACCATGACATTTTTATCTCTTCAGTTCAGTCTCCAGTTTTTGAAACAGAATATAATACTGGAGATGTAGTTTTAGTTTTAAAGGAAACAATGGAAAATTCTTTCTGTCTTCCCAAGACAGCCTCCATTACCCCTTAAAAACGGAGCAGAGCTGGGATTTGTCTGCATAATGTCAGAGTGGCTTTGGTTCCACTGAAAGCTGCTTACAGGAGTAACATTCTGTGACTGTGCCTCTCAGCGTGGCTGCCAGCTTTGTAGGAGAGGTTGCCAGGACTGGTTTGCAATAAAGCTGGAGAAAAGAAACACCTAGATGTCAAAAGTCCAGGGCACATTTCCACTACAATTTCTTGAAAGGGAATGCTTAAGGCTTTTCCTTGATTCTTCTGATACAGTTTTATAAGTTTTGAACCCCTTTCTTAAAACCACCACAGCAGGGCTGAAAGTCCCTTATACGTTTCCTAAGCTGCCTCATGTGCAAATACACTGATAACTTCATGTAGCTAATTATATTATCTGAGTCAAACATATAGATATAATTAAGAAGTAGAAAAATGCTTATTTATTGCTAATTAAAAAAAAAAATGCAGCAAAAATACATTGTGTCTTTTGAAACTCCATATCCATCACAGTTGTTTTTGAATTATCCATGTCCTCCATAGTCTTTTTTAGTCTCATTTGCCCAGTCCTAGATACAGTCTTACAGCATGAGATACTCTTCCTTTCTGCTTGTTGGGCAGGTAGACAGCTATTGCCTTGTGATGTACCTTTACCCACTGTCTCTATTCCTTTTTTGAAACCATAACAGAATATAAAGCTTTCACCTTTGGGAAGCTTTAAACAGCTGCTATGATTGCACTAAGGCATACATGACTGCACCTGCTATTCCGTAACTGTTGTCCAGGACTAAAAATCTCTTCTCTACTGAATGACCTCAAAATACATGCAAGAAAGAAAGATATCACCAGTAGCCCTGGTTCCAGCATTGATCCAGCTGATAAAATATACAGAATCCTTGAGGTACCACCCAACCGCGGTGGGGGTATCCTGTTACAGACAACTTTTCCCCACCCTGGAGCTAAGTTTCTCATTTTCTATACAAATTAGTTATCATGCACAGTCTGTTCTCCCAAACCTTTCTGAAAATGAGTCAAAGGGCTTTGGGGCTCTCTGATGGTCTTGATCCCTACAGTTCATGCCTGTTTCTTGACCTCATTCCTGTGCTTGTGCAGTACCATGTTGTGCTTGCCTCTAGGAACTAGAAGTCCCATGAGTGCTGCCCTGACTACACAGGGCTCCTTCTCCAGCCATATCCTGCTATTTCTCACAGTGTGCTATTACCAATAACCCCCGACTGTTACTACCAACAGTCCTTGGCCAGCCCCACAGCCATCTGACTATCAGTGTTTTAGACATACACATTAGCCCCATATCCTCTGAGCTTCTACAGCACCTTAACAAGATGCACTAGTATTGAATACCAAGAGAACTATGATGCTATCACAAGAATTGTCAGTCCTGCCTTTTTATATGATGTATCTTCCAGGCAGGTAATATGTTTACATACACACTCCCACATAGTGAACACACCACGTATTTAATGCAATACTGGGATATATCTGCACTGAGGTTATCTGCCAGCTTTTTAGTGATGCAGAGTAACACTATGAAAGCCATCTGTTAGAATTGTGGTAAGATTATAGGCAGTTAAACTGCTAAATGTTATTCCCCCGTCTTTTTTAGTTCTCCCTTCTGTTCACTGAGACTCACTGGAGCATGTGCAGTATTCTGTAACTCACTGAAATAGGAGGTATTGCATTCAGACTAGTCTACCAGAGAAACAGTATCACTGTGCCATTGTTTCTAAGGCTTTTCCTTAAGCCTCAGAACAATTGAGAATGATGCTACCTGGAGGTTGCTATTATTGCTTGACTCTCCAATATTGGACAGCTCAGAATTTAAGAACTTACATGGCATTACTCATTCCAAATGTATCCTTGCTTTTGAGATATGAAGAAAATGTTTAGTCAGGAAAGAAGTACTGCTTAAGTTCAAGTCTGATTTGTTTTATATCAATTCCACTCATCAAGATTTTATTCATGATGGAGTTCTCTAGAAAGACTGATGTAATCTTCAAGCAACTGCTTTTCCCTCTGCTAATTCAGTCAAGGTAGTTCAACAAAAGCAACACAAGTTGGAAGGAAAGCAGCAACATTGTAAGAGGAAGGGAGTGCGCTTTGAAACCAGTGTGTTTTTTATCAGCTTTACTTCTTTTTATTCTGAAGGAAAAGTCTAAAAACTGGAACATAAAAGTCATGCAGAGAAGTGGTAGCTTTAAGACTAAGCTGAGTGATACCCTCAAAAATCAAGAACACATGGAAATTTTGCACCTTTCTCACCTAAGAAACTTTAAAGGTTTTATTTGCTCACCGAATTACACTTACAAGAAATCATCACTGTTAAATACCTCTATTTCTGCTTGAATTCCTGCAGCAGTTGTGTAAAACATTCCAAAAAAACTGAAACTTTGTTCTCTTTCAAGATATCAACCAATCAAACTATGAGGTCTAACAGAGAATCCATAGTTTGTAAGAAAGGCATCAAGTATTATGTCACCAGGACAAGTTCTAAAGCATAACCACCTGTCCATTTTTTGTGCTATAATTAAAGTAAGGACTATTAACACTAATGGAAAGGGTTGGTTTTATTCCAAAGACTCAGTATTCATGACTTTCAGAACTAAAGTTTAATGCAAGTCTGCACAATATACAATGAAAGCCTATTTTTTAATACAGGTTAAAAGAAAAGACTTTCTTGCATAAAGAGGACAAGACTAATATGGAGTAAGAACATGGCTTCATTAACTAGTTTCTGACTTCTCTAGCTACCTCTTCAGAGACTGCAGATGCTAGCTTTGCTTCAAATGTACTCTGCAGACATTTCAAAAAATAATATATACTACTCTTTGGAATTAGGTTTTCAAAATGTTTTGAGATTGTCTCACCAAAACCCAACCCAAACCAAACCAGAAAAAACATAACTAAAAAACTGCTGCTTATTTTACTGGCTATATTTTCTTTCTATTTGAGTGCAGCAAAGGTACACATACAAATGCGAGTCAATAAAAATCCCCAGCATTTTCCATCAAGGTCATAGGATTTTCTAACAGAGTTTGCCAGTCCACTAAAAATCAAAAGCCCTAATTCCTCAAATTTTAACATATAATCTCAGTTTTATTGCTGTGCCTCCTATGGAATTTATTAATGCTTCGTACTATGGGAAGTATATTCATGAATATTTACAGACTTGTTGCCTACCTCTGAAGAGGTATAGTTTGCTAGATAAAGAGAGAAGGAAACAAGCACCCTTGTATTCATACCTAGGCATAGAAAGTGGTCACAAAAGGTAGCAAAGTCCTGACAGAAGTAGTTTATGAAGTGACAGATGCAAGTTTTATGGATTCCCCAACAAACCACCAGACCTGTTTTCTGACAACAAAAATAATAGGCCTAATACTTGCTTGAAAAGGACATGCATGGAATCTTAGGGGAAGCTCTAGAACTGAACAAATTTCATATGTCAGGGATTGGTAAGGTCTGTCTGTCCACAGAACTCCATGGAAGATACAGCAGGCGACATGACTTCCCTGACTTTGAACAAGGACATTTCTTTACATAAGTTGAATCAGATGGATTCCAACTGTTTCAATACGAAATTAAATTCTTACATATCCTATAATTTTTGGATAAGAAAGTAGTTCAGGAATGCTGGACAATTTTAATGATTAATGTTTGTGATGTCTACACTTGTACCTCTCAAGGGCAAATTTTCTGCATGGTTCATTATTAATGGAAATTGCATGTCTAACTCCCTGTACACCATGCAGAAAATGTACTCCTTTGCAACTATTCTAATACAAAAAGTAAGAAAATATTTATTTTCCTATTTTAAAATTATATTCAAAGTATCTCTGATAAGAAGCTAATAAATATGTAAAACAGTCAAAGAGAAAAATAAGCAAAAGTGGAAAGAGGTTCCAGTAACAATTTATTCTTGACACAATAAGGTGATTTCCAATATCTTAATGTAAATAAAAGCATTCTTTAAGGTTATATCTTCTTATACTTGCAAAACACTTTGCTTCTCCAGTAGTAATTATAGAAAATCATGTAATGCATATTATGTACTTAAAACTGCTGTTAAAGGAATGAAGGGGAAAAGTCACAATCTTTTTTCTATGTTACTGCAACATGAGAGCGCATTTCTAGACAAAGAAGGGTATAGAACCACCGTAGTTTATTAAACCTTGATACAAAGGAATTCCTCATTTTAAAAATATTGAATTTTGGTTGGACAGGCTCCCCTTCAAAATACTGGTAACTAATTTAAAAGTTTTTTCTTAATAGCATTGCTGAAGTACAAACTAAACCTTCTCACTGGCTTACATATGAATCTTCAGTCAAATTAAATAGTCATAGACTATCTCAAGTTGGAAGGGACCCAAAGGGATTGTGAAGTCCAACTTCCTGTTCCTTATAGGACTACCTAAAACCAAATTGTATAACTAAGAGCATCGTCCAGATGGTCCTTGAACTTTGACAGCTTGGTACTCTGATGGCTTCCCTGTGGAGCCTGTAGTAAAATAAGTGTGAGTTAAGTGTCATGAGATAAAAGAATATGTCATTTAACTGATATAAACTGCAGTATCTCAGAAGACCTATCGCAATATTAAGCAGAATATAAACATATGGCCTGGGAAAAGTGTTGGTTTGTTATTTGTTTGGTTTTTTTTTTTTTTCAATGAATGAAATATTCTTTACAATAAGAAATGCACTCCAATATACCATGAAAAATCAGATAAACAACAGTAGAGGGCAGGAAAAATTCCCAGAAAACTAATATTGTAATAGAAACAAAGAAGACTTGGAAAATGGGATACTCCAGGAGTAAATGGAAACAAAACATGATCATGATTTGCTTATGGAGGACTGGATGGGTGAATGACATGACAAAGCCCTTCCTCTTTCAAAAATAATCAGGAGAGTCAAAGCTAGAACAGATCCCTAGCACTTACAGAAGAGTCTCATACATATTAATGTAGTAAAATAGGAAATGGAATTCATTATCATTATAATGCAGAATAATGTATGTCTTGCAGAAACGAACACAGTCCCTACAAACTATATCCTCATACAGCCCAACATAGATACACAACTACACAAAGAAATAAGTAATTTCCCTTAAGTCATCACTGAACTGACTGGTTTTCTACTGAAGAACTGATAGTTGGGGTTAAGAAGCAACAAAGCAATGTTAGAAAATACCAAGGAAGGAAATTAGGACAAAACTAAACCACAGAATTCTCACTGTATGGATCTATGGTTATCCATATTTTGAATACTGTCTGTCTGGCTGCTGCTTCTCAAAAACATATGGAAGGATTGGAATAGATAAGGGACAAGTCATAGAAAGATTGTAGACACAGCATACCCCATTACTAAAGACAGATTGAACGGAATGGGACCATTTAGCTTAGAGGAGAAAAGGGGAGAGATGTTTGTTCAAAATCTATGGAAACCACGACCAGGTGATGAACCAAGCAATTGTTACTCACCCAAAGAAATTATCAGATAGCACACTTAAAACAAGAAATAGGCTTAATACACACATTCAAAATTGTAGTTGATTTTAATACAAAATTGAGACATTTGTAGAAAAAAACCCTCCATTTAGGGGATCTTGACAAGATGACTTGGGTACAATTTCCCCTTTATAAAATTCCTAAATAGTCAATTTCTAAGAAATGAAGGAATGTATCATGAGAAATATCATCATATTGTCAGTCTGAGAGTAGAATAGAATAGAATAGCATCATTATGTTCGAAAACACCTCCAAGGTCATCAAGTCCAGCCTTTGACTGATCACCACCTTGTCAACTATACCATGGTACCACACACTGCATTCAGTGACTTCCTGAACAACTTCAGGGATGGAGACTCCACCACCTCTCTGGGCAACCCTTTCTAATGTTTAACAAACCTTTCAGTGAAGAAATTCTTCCTGATATGTAATCTGAACTTCTGCAGGCACGGCTTGAGGTTATTTCCTCTTAGCCTCGTCTTCTTTCACTGGACAGTCACCAGCAGCCATTGCTGAAACCAGGAGACTGAGATAAATGAAAATTTGGAATAACATAATTGGGCAGTTCTCTAGTTTTGAGATTTCTACATGTAAAATCCATGTTATTCCACTGGCTGCTTTTATTCATGGCTGGATAACAACTTATGTCTTTCATCACTGCACAGTTAAACAGCTGCTGAAATCATGAGTTGTCTACATCTACAGTCATAAACCTAGGGCATGAATAACACAACAATTAAACACAAGTTCTAACAAATCCCATTGACAGTTCTTATCTGTAAGCACTTGAGACATTTCTGAACAGATATTCATATTTGCTAAATATGAATAGCATATTATGCTGTAACTAATACTGTTTCTCTACATTAAAGAACATCTATATCTATTACCATCTGCAAACCCATTGCCTACCTAATTCTCAAGCTACCTCAAGACCTTTTCAGTATCACTGCCCGGAGGGTGATTCTTAAAGCTACAAGGGATGATTCTATTAGATGCTACTAAGGAACCTGAGTGCCAGCCTAGAACTCTCCAATGACATTTCCACCTCCCATATGACGATGTTCAAACCACATGTGTTAGCCAAACAAGGAGGAAAAGGAAAAAGGAAAATAACTTCTGGCTCTCCTAAAGGTTTCATATAATACAGTCAGGTAGAAAACAGTACAATGCATAGACTGCATTGATCTGTTCTAAAATGGAGTGAGTCATAATAATTTTCTGTAATAAGCCAAGTTTCTGGATTGTCTTCAGATTTAATATTATATAGGCTATGCAATCTTGAAAAACACAAAAAAATACTAGACCGGACATCTGGACACTGGAATTACTTGGTTTTCCATTTCAAGTGATCTCCTGCTATGTAAAGAAAAAAATTCATCTCATTCCAACCTCCTGTCATGAGCAGGGGCGCCTTCCACTAGACCAGGTTTCTCGGAGCTGCCTCCAGCCTGGCCTTGAACACTTCCAGAGATGGGGCATCAACAACTTCTCTGAGCAGCTTTACATCTACTGACATGGAGCAGTGAAGGGGCGTAACTCCACCTCAGTGGAAAAATTCCTCTAAAGGCCACAGGAGTAAATGGGGCCATTAAAGCATTTACATTTGAACACAGGCTACATTTTTTGCTCATTTTGAAAGCTGTACTATCCAGGAGTTTTTGCATCATGCTGAGGAGATATGAAAAGGACACCAGGACAATAGGCTTTCACAAACACAGCAGTAAAGTATCCTCATCATTTATCCAAGGCTTTGAATCACTAGTAAAGGAACTATTATGATGCTACTTGTACTCTTATTATATTGAGTTTAATTTTAAGATTCATAGGCAGGGGAAAAAAAAAAAAAGCTTTTTGCTAGCGTTAGTTTCCAGTGATTATACAGTTAATGATAGAGAGCAGCTAAATTAATACGTATCAGGAAAAATGTTGGAGTTGGAATGAGGTTAGTAAAGGAATGCCACAAGAGCATCATAGTCTGTTTTGTTCAATTTATATAAAAATGAGAGCTAAGTTGCTAAAACATGTAGATAATGAAACACAGAATGAAGAAGGATCAATCAACAGGAAAAAAATAGAATAAAATTCAGAAAGTGCTAGAAAAGCTGTCAGTAATGACTTGGACAATTTGGTGTAGGGAAGTGTAAGACAACAAGCCCAGAACCAAAAATAGAAAGGAAAAAAGGGACAGGCTATTATATACTCTCTACTCAATACTCTCCACAACACTGAACAAGCAGATATTCTCAGGAAGTATTGCATCAAGTTTCAAACCTTTCAGAATACTATTCAATGAGTGAAAAAACATACTAGATTATGGACTACATCAGTGGGTGCATCACAGATAAAACAGAAGAAATTTCTCTGCAATATTATTATCTCAAAATTGTACTTGGATATTTTTAAAGCCCTTGTGCCTTTCACTAGAACTAAGAACTTGTGAAGGAAACCATTGGAATGCAGAGCATCAAAAGTATTTTCCATTCAAATTGGTAAGAGAATTTAGCTCTTCCTTAGGAAAAAAACCCTAAAAAGTGAGAAAATAAACACTAAAATTATTTAAACAAGCTTTCTTGAGGGACTTAAATGGCATGGGAATTTTGGATTTCTGTTAATTTTTGCTCTTCCAGAAGATTTCCCTACAGACACCAAACTGTTCACTCTGTTACACAATACTCTTGACTACATAACCTTCATACAGAAGTCTGTACGTTGAGGTTTTTACCTGCCATTGTAACTTCCTTCTCTCTGTCTCTCTCTTTTTTTTATATATTTTTTTTCTTTTCTTCTGTTTCAGCAATTATAACTTGAAGTTTTATGAGTCATTCCTAATATTGATTAGTTCTGTGACTGCTAATGACTGTTCTTCCTGCTGTGTCCATCACTACTACCAGACTAGAACTATTCCCACTAATTTCGGACCAGCAAAAACATTTTTCACTCCAAAAAGATGAAATAGACAAAACTCTTGCTTGTCATTTCACACCTCTTTTGGTCAGTCTAAATCATCAAGAAATATAAACTGTTCCTTTTCTGCTTGTTTACATTTTAGGTTGCTAAATGGTGACAAATTCCTTTAATTTGAAGCAAATTAAATGCGTAGTAGCAAAACAGATGATTTTTTCTTTTAATATTTCTCTTTCAGACATATACCTCTACGTGGCAGTGGCTCTGAATTTTAGGCAATGCTTATTAATGTGTAGCCCACTTCATACTTGTAGGACTCTTGAAAAGAGACTAGAAAACACTGTATACCTATTTTATAAATGCATAATTTTCCAGAATTGATTATTCCAATTTTTGGAAAATTATAGCAGGACCAAAATCAACAGCAACTTTTATCATTGAACACTATAATTTCCTGGAATAGAATTTTTAGACTACCATACTACTATGCAACATTTGCAGGACTGGAATTTTAGCACAACACATTTCTTTCACATGCTGAGCTCCTCAAATGGAAAGCAGAAAATTCTCAAGAAATATAAAAGAGCAACTTCACCGGAAAAAACTAATTAAATACTCAAAACTATGACCAGATGGGAGGGAAGTTGATAAATCCAAATGGCAGCTTGATCGTGGACAAATTCATACCTAAAGAAGAGAGCTTAGCAATTTCAGAGAAATTTCTGATTGTTTAAGCATGAACTTCAATGAAGTCATGTGGAAGGTGGATGATGCATCTGCACATCACTGACTATGTAGTGCTAAGCCTTTTTCAAGTGGGACACACAGTAAATGTCAGCTGTATTATACAGCAGCCTTATTCAGGACATGCTTTAACAACACTCTCCCATAACAAAAGGTCAAAGAGACAGCACTTAGAAAGGGAAGATTTTCTGAAAGCATTGTAGAATAGTATCTAGTCTGTCAGTACAACAGTGAAACAATGGAATTGCACTATCCAGTGTTCAAATAATGATGTCTTAATCACCTAAGGATGCAAATGCTAAACAACTAAAACCAGAAGTGCATTTTTCATATCAATTATTTTCACCACAAAAAAACCACAAACCAACCAACCAAACAAACTAACATGTAATTAGGCCAATTCTTTTGGAACACAAACCTACATAGACTGGGAGTATCACCAGGGAAGTACAGAACAACTCAAGTGATCACTTGTGGACTGTTTATTGTTTCCTATTCAATAAATGTTTTTAATACTATTTGATACTGAATTAAGAAATTAAAATACCACAAATGTAATTTTATTAGTCTAATGTAAAGAAAACTTATGAATCTTAACGTATCCGTAGAAATTACATAAGGTAAATATATTTCAAGATGATGAATTTCCTTCATACTACCATACAAGCAATTTCATGTCAAATTTCACACTTTTGGAAATTTGAGAAGTGGAAAGAAACAGAGCTATACATAAATTTAGAGGCTAAATTTTCTTCAGGAAAAATCTGTATTTTCTGCAGCAAAAGGAAAAAGCATTCTTCATCTTGCCTTACAAAAATTATTCTTAAAATTAAAATCCTAGAAGATTTTGTTCTATTACTAATTTATTGAAGGTTGTTTGGATTTGATAGAAGAGAGTTAGGGTTTATTAGCCCATCCACTAAATGGACACAAGTGTGTGGGTTGAGTATCTGAGAATGAGAACTGAATTTGGAAGTAGAAAAGAATTTCTTCCCTAAGAAGTTTTTTACAAATTCCTCTGCTGTGAGGATTGCCACAATTTCTGCAGCAATGAGAGAAACAGAGATCAGAGATGCACAAAGTGAGAAGGAAAGAGAATCACCACCTGAGCCACAGATCCAGTCTGATGCTGTTTTCAGGAAATAAAGGAGATTTCAAGCCAGAGGATCACAAAATTTCCACTGTAAATGAAAGAGGTCTTTTCTCCATTCAAAAGTAAACTAAAGAAACTGGGTTTTTTAAACTGCTCAGTGCCACAGTATCAAAGCTTCCAACCCCAAAGGTTCAACCAGGGTCATCCCATTTTCTTCAGAAAGATGTTAAAGAGAAAGACAACATCAAGGAATGTGATGTTTTCTTAGAAACATTTAATACTTGCACCTTAACTTTTAATTCTTGCCCTATTAAGAGATCATGGCCATACATCTAGTATTTGTTTGCTCTAAATTAAATTTATTAAAATTATTTTATATTTTTCCTAGTGTTCCTCCATATAAGTCTTCATATTCCTTGCCAGTTTGTAGACTTCTCCAAACAGGGTCCCATGTAGAACTTAGCTACAACTTGGTTGTGACACCTGAAGAGGTCTTTCCAGGTTGTGATGACCCAAGCAGCCCAGCAAGAAAAGGGGAAAAGCTTCGGCTACTTTCACTAGAAGAAGTAACAAAATGTTTTCCTGTTGAGACTGAAATGTGTTTGAACGTTGCATGGATTTGTTAGTTCTTGATTTTCTTGTGTTAAAAATAAGGAAGAATTTAACACATTTACATAGTCCCATAGTCTGAGAAAAATAATGAAGTAAGGAAACACATGCTTTTGGAAAAAACCCACTCATTTAGTACAAGAAACCTTCTGAAGCAAACGTTCAGTTGACAATTGAAATTTCATTCTAGGTGAACAAAAATCTTTGCAAAACTAGTGTTCTTTTTGTTCCCTCCTGTAATTGTAGAGCACCAAAATCCCATTATACTTTCAATTGTAAAATTGATACAATTCAATTCACTTGAAGAAATCCTTGCAGGTAAAGATACTCATGCTACCAAGTACCAAGAGACACAATAAGAGTAGCTATGCAGAATAAAACTGTTCATTCTGAAAATACTATAAGCATATGGATGTGGAGGGGTTCCTTAGGATGACTGTGGTCCATTTTTGGATATTAACTAATTATATGCCTATGGTTTGGTGAAGTACATTAACTATATTCTCAAGATTGCATTATTATTAAGTATCATAATGAAGAAATCCAGCTTTTACACTTCCAAGACTGTTTCCTGATGTGTGATGACAGTAAGTGTGGAGGATCCAGAGGCTCACCATAACAGCACAGAGGATCAAAAATGAAACACACCAAGATAAACATGCCTTAAAGTTTCCATACAGTCAGAATTTAGGAAAGTGTCTATGTAGTTTTAAGCACATGGTCTCAATGGTCTTAGCAGAAAGGCTCTCATCTTCATAAAGTTTATATACAATGTTATCTATGTGCTTTGTTAAAATACAGCCCAGAAATAGTCCATGAAAATTGTTTTAACACTGCAAGTCCATGGAGATTTTTACACTAAATTATATGTTCTGAAATTGAAAAACATCCTGCATGTTCTTAATATTTACATATATTGATCATTTATCTGACTATTTGTTTCCCCCAGTTCAGAAGTACTGTCAGCGACAGATGTCTTGATGAAAACAAAGATGGCAACATCCTTCTCATCTTCTCTCAAAAGTATGAATATGCAGCTAATACCATCAGCTTGGCAATTAAAATTTAAAATTACTAAAAGGTTGGAAAAACAATATTACTGGTATTCTAAGGGTCACACAACCAAGCCAATATTTTCTGTTTCTACAGACCCTGTGGAAGGACTGCTTATCTCACTTCTGTATTACATGCCAAAAATTGCTAGATATGCAAAACATCAAAACGCTTGAAATTCTAGGAAGTCAGGGAGTGAGATAAGTTTTTATACTTCTCATTTTTTTCATCATCCATAAACTAATGGGGACTATCATTGACCTCAGGGAGCATTATCAGGTAATTCATCCTGTACAAGTAGTCTTAAAAAAACATTCTCATGGTGAATGTGTTAAGCACAACCTTTGCTACACTATGCTACTGATCCATATAGCCAGACAATTAGACTATGATAACACTACAGAATGAAAACGAAGACTGAGAAAGAGCCACTTCATGGTTATATTTGGAAGTGCAAATCATGGTCTTTGAAGACAAACAAAACACTCATATTGGCACAATTCAAAGTGTCAGACATTTGATTTCCATATGATATGACATAATAAAAGTTGTAAATCTTCAGCCTTACTCACGACTGTTACCAACAGTGAATGACTAATGATAACAACCACAGCTTCAACTAAACTGACTTTACATGTTAATTTATGTAGTACAGATAAATGTGTTGGCTAAATGTAAATCAATTTTTGCATGGCATTAATCAAAGACCTAATGCTCACTGGAACTTGCAATGTTTTGCCTGGGTCCCTTATCAGAATACTTTCAAAAGGCTTGTCATGAAGACCTCATATATTTTTATCAAATTATACTGTCCAACCTCGCAAAGCAGTAATGGAGTCCAACAGTGACAGGCTAGAGAGGTTAAAGAGATTCCTTAAACATTATGAACTGCACAACCTCACACAGCAAACATTGCTCTAAAATCCCCAGAGAAAACCAGGCCAAAACATACCAGCGAGCATTATAAGGTCACATTAAAAACCCTAGAAACTCCTTTCCCTTTCTAATTTTGTTACTGTTCTCAGTGTAAAAGATTAATGAATGCTGTACTTATAGTAAAACTGGTGGATGTGATAACCACCACAAAAATTTAAATCAAAATTATACTTTGGTAAATAAAACACAGTGAAGGCCAGAAAATCTCTGAACATGCTTGGACAGACAGCTGGACATAGCAGCTACAGGAAAGTATAGTTGCTTAGCAGTTGTCCCAGCCTGTTCTAGTGCCTTCACTTATGATGACTTTAGGGTCATCTTGAAACAATGGAGATTTTGGTCTTGACCTACTACTGTATTTTGTTGATCAGCTATAAAGGGAATTAAAGAAAATAGCTATAATGATCAACCTCTTGTTGGGTATGGAGGAAAAGTCTGTTGTTCAAACTGTCAATTACTGTAACTATTGTACACTGAAAAGTCTGAAATGTTCAACAATAGTTGTCTGCATGATCACCTTGGCTTCTAGACTAGCTGCATAAGAATGTCCTGGTAATTAAATCCCTCTGAATTCTCTGTAACAATACTGTCCAGGAGTAGCACCTCATCCACTTCCTTCTGCAAATATACATGCACAAATCACAACACAATTACAGACTAGGTTCATTCATAAGGGAGGATCCCTCCTGAAGTTGGTTCCACAAAATTAGAAATCGACATCAAGGTGTGGGGATAGAAACTAAGTTATCAACCATTCAAGAAGCTGTACATTTTCTTCAGCAGTACTGGAGCACATTCAAGTACACCGGAACAAGACATAAGAATACTACATAATCTTTTCTATACATGAAGTGAAAATAACAACATATTCCAACTACTTGAGGCTTCAGATCCTCTCATATATGCACACGATTAACAACCTCAGAGTACGCTTGTATATAGGAGACACAAAAGGAATGTATCACATCTTCCCAGATTCTGATGAAACATTTAGTAATCTCAGTTCCCATTACTATCCGTCATCATTTCTGGAAATGTTGCTTGTGAAACAATTATGGAGGAAAAAAAAAAAGTTAAATCTCTGCTCCATAAGTTTAATCTTCATTAAATTAAATAAACTAAAATTTAGGGGTTTTTTTAAAGAAAGATAAGCATGTGCTTCAAAATGTTATAATAGTTAGTTTTGATATGACGAAGCATTTTCATATACCAAGACACACAATTTGGAGTATGAGTATTGGGAAAGTATCCATTGTTACCTTCTATTTTCCTCCTATAACAGATGCCTGAACAGAATGTAAGAACTGAACATAAGTAATGTTTCCTACTTTTTTCTCTTCAATTTACCTTTTATATAGTAAATAGATATTGTATACTGTTAAAGTAAAATACTGAAATTATTTAATTAACCTTTTCTGACCTCTGTAAAATGCAAAAGTTATAAATATGGAGCAAATCAAATTGAGTTCTGCTGTAGGCAAGAAACCAGCCTCCAGTGGATTCCCTGCTGCTCAGATAGCATTGTTAATTTTAGTCGTTACATTTTCACAGGAAAACACTAAAGGTGCACTTGCAGTGTAGTTTTATTTAGTGATTTTCTACAGTTTAGTACTATAAAAATCATTCTGATCTTAAGAAATGAGACATAGCTTAAACCAATTAATCTCTGTTGTAAGTGAAAAATTTCAGACAACTGAAACCCAGAAAAACAGTTTTTAAAATGACATTTAGTACGTGTCCCTACTTAAAACTGTTTCCATACACAGCCACTACCAAGGGCTGATTTTCAGCTTGTTCTAATCTTACTGTCCATCACTTAAAAAATAACTGACAATAGGCTATGTGATGGGTTGGATAAACCCCCAAAACTTAGATTAAGGCCTTAGTTTAGTTAGGCCTGAAACCAAATTTAGTAGGCCCCAGTTTTTGGGCCATGGGGCACTCCGTAGATTCAGAGGGGTAAGTATCACCTGACTTAAGCAACCAAAGAGGTATTTCATATCATCTGACGTCAAGTTGAGTATAAATCTAGTGGGGGAGGTATCCTTGCTCTCTTGCCCTCCCTCTCTCCGTGCGGTGTGGTGGGGAGGACTCCCTGTTGCTGCTCCCAGAGCNGTCCTGATAGTAACAAAAATCTCAGGAAACAGTTTAGCCTCATAAGAATCAAAAACCTTGCTTTTTATGTCACAGTTTTAAAGTGTTGTTAGTATCATCTTTTAACAACTGAAGTATACGTGGCAACCAAATGCACTTGCCACAAGCTACTTTTGTGATTATCAGAGACCTTAGAATTGCTTCAACGAATACAAACACATTGAAAACCTTTCTATAGTTTCTTGTACTCTTCTGTCATAAATATTTTCCTCTGTAACTCTTGTATCTCACTGCTACAGGAACTTGAATTCTGGATTTGAATCCATTTAATCATCTGCTTTATAATTTTTCTGTGAGAAAACAGTGCAACTCCTTATGGCTGCAGGTAGTGCAACATATACTTTCATTTATTTTTAATTCTGCTTTTCACTTTGCAGCAGACTGACTTGACTGTCCTGTAACACAATGGCAAGTGATGTACTGAAACACTTTATTACCTTGTTACACTTTAATTGCATTAAAAATATGCCATGTTCACTTCTTAATATGTTGTTATATATGTGTTAAACAGTACATTAACAGGGCTTGTTATACTGCAGTTCTAGAAGCACACTTTTTAAAAATAAACCTAGCAAACTTATGAAAGTTTGCGTTCCACAGATTTCAATATGAGCGCATAACAATGTTCTGCTTAAAAAAAATAAATATATATTAGAAGGTTTACATGCCAAATAATGTAGTGATCATGGTAACAAACACTTCTCACCTACTTTGAAACTTGCAGAATTCAACAGAGAATGAATGACAAGTTGTTGCATTTTGTGTAATTCCTTCAGTTTTGTTTCTTTCCTAATATACTTTCCCTATTTTTCTTAAAAAAATGGGTGAAGTCAGTTCCATATTTTGAGCCAGTATCAAGTTGCAATATAAGTCATTATTTATCTTAGTAGTCAAGTCTGTGTTCATTTGTGGTTTATTGGCTTAATCCAAGAGATTCACACTCTTTAAGGTAAAAAAAAAAAATCCTGAAACTTTCACTGACTTCATTTGTGATAACACTTCTGAGCTATAACAGGTTCAAAAGTGTTAGGCAAATATTTCAAAAGAGTAACTAAATCAGAGCTAATAAGTTAATAAAAAAAATTCTACTAAATGACCAAATAGATATACAAAGCCATATTAACATCACTAAAATTGAAAAATCAAGGACTTGAGAAATGCCATGATTCAGAATTGCCTATGCAACCTTAATTTGTCCTCATTCTGCAGATACATTACAATGAAGTATTTAATTAAGATTAATGTCAAAGGTAACCACTAATTCCAAGTGGCCAATTTTCATTACACAGCTCTGAGTGTTCTTAGTCCAGTTCACACCGGCTTTAGGATGTCTGCAGTACTTCACATTTCTGCAGATAAGACTCTTTGGTATGAAGTTGGAAACTGAGAAAATGAGCATTAATATCAATTTATTAGCACTGTGAAAACATTTGATTTAAGTGACTTACCTAACCTCATAGAGGAACTATGTGACATAGTGAAACATAATCCAATTCTCAAAGGCATTGTTCAGTTACTCTAAGACTCTTTTTTTCTTGCAGGCCTCTGTCATGTTGCTTACTTATTTTCCTTTTTTTTTACACTTAATGAATTAGAGATTCAATCTATCAATGTCTTCTTTCTCCCTAAAATCATGAATCATCCCCAGAGCTTCTCCTTGGACTGTATGAGACCAAGGCTTTGTGCTATGAGGGATGGAAGAGGACGATAGATGGACAAGGCACGGAAGAATACATAAGGAAGATCTATCATGCAGTTATAGATCACCGCATAAAAACGCAAAAGCAGCACAGAGATTGTATAACAAGAAGTTAATTTCTTTCATTATGAACATCTCTTGACTGTAAGAGCCTTACATACAGTACACGTATGTATTTCCCTAAAATTTATGAAAATGATCAGAGGGGAAAAATGTTATTGCATAGCTATCCATACACACCACCAGAAGGCTTAGTGTCTAAATTCACCTGACACCTTTTCTTTTGAGCTCATTGGAGCAATACAGTAAATTATTGTTTCCTAAAGGAGAGGGTAACTTCATATATACTTTGTCATGAATCTCAGATATTTACTAAAATCAGATGCATTAAGGAAATTACATACAGTGAATTTCAGATCCTATAAAGCATTTTGGGTACCAGCATTTCTTCTTTTTGTTTAAAGCATGAAGTTTTGTTATTTTCCTAATTCTGTCTCATCCACCAGTAGCTACTTCTACAATTCCACTTTCCATTCCTCTGACTTCTCAGCTCATGCTGTGTAAGTTAAATGTGTACTGAAATCTTGATTTTCTTTTCCATGCTTTATGTCTTCTTTTTTCTTCTGTCATCTTTTTTTTAGCTGTTGGACTTTCTTTTCTTGTTCTTCATCAACACACAGTCTCTCTTTATTTTCTCTTTTCTACCATTGGGTCATGCTCCCCACCCTTTTCCTCCTCAGTCCAGTTTCTGTTCTCAAGGTTTCTCAGTTCCTCTTTGAAGCTTTACTTAGTTTTCATATTTATCTTATGCTTCATATTTCCCAAATCATCTTCTGCTGGTCCTAAATTCATTGCCTGGATGACCACACACTCCTTTCCTTCAGGGGTCTCAACATGTTTTTATTGCTTTGCTTTTCCTTCCCCCACATTTCAACCTCAGCATTATTCCAGCATTTTGATCCATTCAAGATACAGCCTTATTTTTACTCTGACCTTCCATCACACCTGTGTTTTTCCTAGAGTTAGTGTCTCAAAATAATTTGACTGCATATATTGTACTTTAGTTTGGTTTTGTTTGTTTTGTGTCACGTGGCATCCTTTTGATTCTGCCTAGCATCAGTGGATGAAAAGACAACACAAATATCTGTAACCAAAGACCTGGATATATTTTCCACTTCATGAGAACTCTGGTGTCTCGGACCGCATCAGCTAGGAATCAACAAGGTGGGGCTCCTTCCCAAGGAAAGGTGAGGCAGGAACACAGGGATACCCAGCTCATCAGGACAGAGGCCTCACCAGACACAGCCCAGTCCCATAGTGAAGAAGCAAGGACAGACCCTGAGGTTATGCTAAAGTCCAACCAGGAGTCCAGGTAATATCATGGAAATTAAGCAGGTCAGAAATCACACTATGACATCAATCTGCAAGTCAGGGTTAGGATCAGTGATCACTAGACAGGCCCAGACGATGAGGCAGGCTAAGATCAAGCATTTGATTGAAATCTGGATCAAAGTATTCCCGGCATAGATAGAAGTAGGACTAAGCTAGAGACATGCACTCTTCTAACACAGTTCATCTTAAACAGAGTTTCTGAGCTCATGGGTGGGGGTGGAGACCCCAGGTGAGGATGGACAGGACCATTAAGGCTTGTTAATGCTCCCACGCATCCTGACTGAAGTCAGGGTGAAAAACAGAGTGCACAATTTCTCCTATTCTCTGGAATCTTGCTAGGGAGAATTTTGGTGTTCATGCCGTGACACATTCAAGTAGGTCTGCAGTAAGGACAGTCATGGCATCAGAACTGGTTAGACAGAAGCTAAGCAGAGTCTGTACTTTATGTTCCTAATTGTGGTATCTAATGTTACCCATCTGACAGAACTGCAATCTCTTTATCATTGCTAGAAAGGGCACTAGGAATCCAGTCTAGCCGAATGGCTGTATTCCACTGCTAGGTCTTCTGACTCTTAGTAGACAGTTGAGGAGAGACAGAATATGTAGAAATTTTAAAGGGTATGATCTTTTTAGTAATTTTTTTATTTCCCTGAGGCTTATGTCTTGGACTGATTTTCATAGAGACAGCAAAAGAAATATTCCTGTCAGAAATGTCCTATCAATTTTTAGAACCTTGCTTTAAAGCGTGGAGGTGCTAGAAAAATGTATTTTAGGAGTCTTTAGTATTGGCAAACCAATGTATTTGTTCAATTCTTTGAGTCTTACTATGGATCAGCTGAAATACTTTGACTTGTATTTGAAAACATTTTCAATACAAGATGTGAAAAACTTGGTCTGAAAAAACGCAAATGTTGGATCTAGATGTTTAAAGTCTACTTGAAAATTACCAAAACATGTAAGATAACCATTGTAAATGTACTCCTGTCAGTAACAGAAGCTGCTCTTAAGAAAGCAAAATGAATTACACAATGTTTTACAGAATTAACAATTTCCTTCTTAATGAGTTTTTGAATATTTGTTACCCCAGCTGAGCGTGAGAGGTTTTTTTCAACACATCAAATAACCTGTGCATAAGTAAAAAAATACAAAGCAATTAAAACCCACAAACCACCAGAAATAAGAAAACAATAGAAAATTAGATAAATATATATTCCAAAGATGTTACCTAGGATGTATTCTAAACTACCCGTAAACATGTTGAAGCATATTTAAAACACAATTAGTCTCAATTTAATTCCATGCATTAATATGCTTTTATGGCCAACCATAACATACATTATATAGAATCATAGAATATGCTGAGTTAGAAGGGCCCTAGAGGATCATTGAGACCAATTCCTGGCCCTACACAGGACAGCCCCAAGACTCACACCATGGGTCTGAGAACATTGTCCAAATGCTTCTTGAACTCTGGAAGGATACAACTCTACAGTTTCATTGTTTGGGGTAGAAAACTTTAATGTTTCTTCATGTAGTTTCTTCTTAGTTGATGGCTAGAAGATGTAGAAAAGCACACACTTTTGCTAATTATCAAACACTCCAGGAGGAGGGAGATCTAACTAGAATGTATGGAGAATTATGTTACCAGCACCATTTTTATTGTGTCATCATTCCACAAATTATATGGATGAGAGGTCAGGAAATGAGTAAGATAATTCTGCTTTCACTCACCATTGGTAATTCTCTACTGCAATTATATTCACCAACTCAAAATGTAGATTAGGTAGTTTTTAATGATACTGATACCAGTGAGGTTTGACCTTGGTTTATTTTGCACTGGCATTGCATTGACAGTTTTTTTTGTTTCATAGACTTTTTTTCTCCTCCAAAAGTCTGTGAAATATCTCACATTTATAATTGCTTTATAAATGGGACTTCATCCCACACATATTTTATATGTAGTATTTGCAGCATGCAATTCCTTTCATTTGGTTCATCTTACTAACTAACACAGAACAAAATTTCACTGAATTCATAATATTGCTCTGGAACTGATACAGATACATACTGTAAATTTACACACCAATATGTTTTATGGAAATGAACACATTTCTTCTCAGGAGCATATTTTCAAACTTCAGTTGCTCTTTACAGAAGCCAATTTTTTGTCAAACAAAAAAAAAAAATGTGCAATGCGTTTCATGTCTATATATTTTTATTCATGCCAATATATTTTCACAGTTGGATAGATTTAACTAAATTAGTAGTTACAGTATTTGTTCAAACCAATGCATTTTTGCTGGCATCTGGTAAGTAAATGTTATATGGGGTTTTGGTTTTATTTTTTGTTTAGTAATCAGCTTCAACCAAAGCTACATAATTTAAAACAACAGCACCTCACCTCTACCACTCAAAAATTTCTCACCCAAAACAAACAAAGCCCCAAGTCTTTTGTTCCAGCTGCTGAGGTATGGTAAAGGGTAATGCAAAAGGCAAATACACAGACTTCAGTTGAGGAACATCTGCTTCTCTGGTTTCCACATAGGTGCATTGGGCAGGGAAATGCACTTTCTGTGATCACACATGTTGCCTTCTGCAGAGGGACCCTCCACATCAGGGAACCCACTCTGCCATTTTCAGGTGTGCTGGGGCAAATATAAGCACTAAGGATTTATTAAGAACTTCTGCAAAAGGGGACTATTATCCAACAAGATAATTCTTCAAGGTTAGGTGGCAGCTGCAGTTGGGCCTTCTCACAAGATTTTTGTATTGAGCCATATAAACAAGTCTCACTTTTCAAATTGCTATTTTAAATGTGCTTGTAAGTGTTTAGCAGTTTTGCAGCTCAGGATAGAATCTGTCTCTAACTTCTGTCACTGCCAGCTTGCCTTCTCCATACCTTACTTCCTCTAGGGCTTCTTTGTTGTTGTTGGAACTCTGCAACCATATTTTGACTACTTCTTTGTTACCCTCTAGATTATACAAAATTTCCTTTAAACTATATATTACAGAACATAGCACAGAGCAAGTGTTTCTAGAGCTATGTTTCTTAGCTTGCAATATTGGAAGCTTCTCTCTCCTTAAATTATCTCTACATCTTCCACCACTCGCTGAATTCAACACAATCACAATATTTTGCCAAATAAATA
This sequence comes from Scytalopus superciliaris, assembly GCA_013400415.1. Lineage (NCBI taxonomy): Eukaryota > Metazoa > Chordata > Aves > Passeriformes > Rhinocryptidae > Scytalopus > Scytalopus superciliaris. The sequence continues at coordinate 35,932 of VXBX01007126.1, forward strand.
AGCTCTCCTTGGTGATCATTTCCTCTCCTTAATCATGGAACACCAATGTTACCAAGGAGCATCATTGAAAACACAATTATGCCTTCAGATTTTGCTTGTCTTTCAAGGCAGATTCTAGGGGCAGAGTGGCCCAAGACAGATAGCTCGCTTCCAGAGGAGGTAGAGTTTAGCTTTTCAGAGAGAATGACAAGTTTTGTCGATTAGAAGAAAAAAAGGTATGCAAGAAAATTAACAGATTATGTAGTGGACCCAGACATGAAGTGGTTTGTGATCTGAGCTGTCTGTTGTGGCTGCAGGTAGTTTTGTCAATTCTTCACGAATATCTGTGAAATAATTGAGAATGAACAACTAAGAAAGCTGGCTGCTCTGCTAGATGAAGGGTTCGTCTGTTCATTTTTGAGTGAACACAAACAAGAAAAAAATTGTGAGGGAGGAGAACATAATATAATATCTATGCTGAGAGTGTATGGGAAGCTGGGCAACTTGCTATTTATTGATTCAGTGAGAGGAGATACTTGAGGACTCTCTGAACCTTGCCTGGGGATTAAATTCTTTTGCTTTGTTTAGCATCAGGAATATTTGTACATATCACTTTGATAAATAACAAGATAATGCAGAAGAACATTTTTCTGGTTCTGATAAAATGTTTTCCCTCTGCACCTGATTTTCAGTGTTATCTCATGTTAATATGTTGGAGTTTTACTCTTTACTCTGTTCTAAAGTGTGTTTCCTGAAGAGTCTCTGTAGCCCTTTTGGTCTGGAAGTAATGAGGCTTCTGGACATGCTCTGTGAGAGCTCCAGTTCCACAGACCAATTACAAAGTTCTGCTTACGTTTGGTGCCAGCTGCCACTGGATGTCATGTGATATTATGCCTACATAAAATGTCAAATTAACACAATTAAGTTAATCAGAAGTATGACATCATATCTGGCAGTTCTAATGAATTACATCTTTTTTTTTTTCTTTTTTTTTTTTTTCAGATAAACCAGGGGGTTTTGTTGTGAATTTTTTGCTCCTTTTGAAAAATGGACAGACAGGTCGCTTTAGCATACACACTGTAAAGACCTCTTGGTAGTCCTCTCCACTGCAGGGCTTTATTGGTGGGGTTTGAATCCCAGGTGTAATTGTCTAATGTTTAGTGAAGATTTCTGCTCTGTGATGCAGAGGAATAGTGTTAACACTCCTTACCCCTCACAGTGAACATATCAACATGTTGCCAGCTCATTTCAGAACCAACTTGAGCCAGAAAAGAATGGTGAGTACCAGTATTTTTGGTTATGCTTCTGACATGGGGCGTGTTGTAAAGGTCATGTTACTGGGTCCTGGGAAGAATATATCGGCTGGTCTTTCTAAACATGTGGATCAGCTTTTAGAAGTGTACTAATGTGGCAAAGGCTTGGAACCCCCCTGATGTAGACAGGCACTTCATTCCTACACCTGCCAGGAGATCTCTGTTCACAGCTTTTAATCACTAAGCTTGTATCTTTCCTATAACACTTTCTGGAACAAGACTACAATCAAAAGTATGTCTTGTCAAAAGTACAGAGTTGTCAGTTGTCATAATTAATGCAAAAGCGCTTTTGGGGGGATTACAGCTCTGCATTACTGAAGGATTTAAATTGCTTATTTTGTAGGAATTATTTTTTTGATGCCCTCCCCCAACAAAGAAAAAAAAAACCAACAAAACCAACCAACCAACCAAAAAAACCCCAACCACCCCAAGCACTTGTTACCATCTATAGTGCTGCCTTAAAAATAATGACCTGATCCTTTTTGTAAAACTTCCACAATATTTTTATAATCATTTCCCATTCATTACTGCTGTACCTGCACTGAAACCTAAGAACAATTGTAAAATCTTTGCCTATTGTGCATTTTTTCAGTAGCAATAAAAAAACCCAAACAGGCAATCCAATCTACTCATCCATTAGAGACAGACTTCAAATGCTTCCCCTCCTAGGGGATGTTCTATTGCAACATCTTTGATTGTATTAATGCAACCTACCAAAGGCATAGAGATGTGTGTGATGTTCCTTTGATACAAATGCATAAAATGCTAGAACACTGAAATGCAATTCTGTAATTTGATTCTCTGTTTTATGCGAACATATTTCGGAGATAGGGGGAACTCAATAGAAGTCCTGATGCAGTGTCAACTGTTGCCAGGCATAATCACCACTTGCTAATGGACAAAGTATAAGATATGACTCGAGAATACATAACTTCCCAGATTCCACCTTAGTCCAAGCTCTTCAAGGAAAAGCTGACAACTGATTGCACTTCCTTGACGATCTCAGGCCAATTACCCTTCAGAGAAATGAGCTCTTAAAGAGCTTCCCTCTCCTGTAGGCAAGACTATTTCATCACTTATCTCAGCAAAGCTCTTTACTGTCAAAGACTGGCAGAAATACAGAGAGGTACTGTGGGAAATGCATTGCCTTGTGCTGGAGAGAAAACCTCAACAGAGAAAGGACGGACCCAGAGTCGGAGAAACACCTGATCATTACCGATGCAGGGAGATCTGCTTTCTCCGGGATAAGGCAACACAATCCCTCCACGGGACGTGCACAGGCAGACCCAGCAACTTAAAAAACAGACATTCTGGTTTTAGGGAGATGCTTTGGCAAAAGGTGGACCGCACTAAACACCAAATACACGGACATGAAGCGGCTGCCTGCCCTCTTGGGTTCCTTACCACATTCAGAACCTTATCTTTTAGACCACAAGCATTTTAGGAGCACAAAATGCTCCCGACCCTCCCAAGAAAGCCGCCAAACAAAGAACTGTCCCCAAGCCCCCCAGAGTCCGGGCAATGCCGCGAAAAAGTCCAGGGAGCTCTTTATTGCCATTGTTCGGGCACAACCTCAGGAGCGGGGCCGCTCTTTTCGCTGCCGCGGGGAAGGCGCCTGCACGAGAATTCCGGCGTTCTGAGGAATCCGGGATCTCATCCTTTCAGCCGGTGCTTTCGGGGAGGCGGGCGGAGAAGCAGCGTGCGGAGGAGGCGGGGGGCGGTGTGTGTGGGGCGGCGTGCAGGCCGCGCCGTGAGGGGCCGCCCGGGGCCGGCGCTGCCCGAGCCGCTGCCGGCAGTGCAGCCACGACTCTGCCGGCGCTTCAGGAC
>VXBX01007126.1:40149-54785 GCA_013400415.1 Scytalopus superciliaris
GATGGCGCCGGGAGTGCGTGTCTGTGTGCGAGGCATAAGATGCACACTTAGGGTAATCGGATGAGCCGCGGGTTCAGCAGCGGATCCCTTCACCATCCTGCTTCCAGGCGGTTCATCCTGCGGCTAGTTTCCAGACTAGATGTATTCCCCCTGTCCGTCCTCACCGCCGCCGCTCTCCCCTTCATTCCCGTTATCCGGCCAAGTCAGATGGAGCGGCCGCCGCGCAGGGAAGCCCCCGCGACGCGCTGCGCGGTGCCCGCCTGCCGCGGCTGCCTGCGGGAGCGCTTCCCCCGGCTCCGGGGGCAGCCGAGCCGGCAGCAGAGCCCGCTGCGCTGCGCTGCCTCCGGGAGTTCGCCCCCTCCATCCCTCCATCCCTCCCTCCCTGAGCGGCGGCGGGATGACGGCGCGGCCCCCCGGCCCCTGTGGGGACCGCACGGTGCGAGGTGACGGTCGGGGGGGGCGGCGGCGGCCCCGGGGGTCGGGGAACCACCGCGCAGCAACTCCCTGCCCTTCCCTCGCTCGGCGTGCGGGGCGTTTCGGTGTGGGAGGGAGAAGCAAAGAGTCGATTAAACTAAGTGGCCATGTAAGATTTTTTTTTTCCTTCCCCCCCCAACCCCCTTCTCTTCCGTCGTGCCATTTCACGTCAAGTTTAATACATTTCGCGTTTCACATGGCTGCGTCATGTGTCGGGCGATCTCCGGAGGGAGCGGCAGCTGGAAGCCCCGAGCGGGGGCACAGGCAACCGCCCGGGTTCCCCGAGACACACGAGCCTAGTACCCCCCACACCCCAATCGTCCAGACCCCCACGAGTGCTCCGTCTCCACTTCCCGGGGAAGTTACCGGCCGAGGAGGCGAGAAGGAATGGAGGGGGAAAGCAGTGCGCTGGGCAACTGCGAAGGACGGTTCCGTCGGGCGGATTATTTGTATTCTTTTCCGATGTTTATGGGTTGCCCGGTACGTCACCGCACAAGGAGCTGCTGTGTTGGAGCTATATAGGATTATTTATTGGGGCATGTGCGGCGCGCTGCACCTGGGGGCTGGCTCCTCTCTGCCTTTTACATTTCCCTGTGAATTGTCAATTCATTGCCCTGCAAAGGAGCGGGGGGTGGGAAGCGTCTGGACTGACTTTCTGCCACCAATAAAATCGGGGCTGCTGCTGGAGGAGGAGGATTTGATCTTTCCTAAGATGCAATCAGCCGCATTCAGCGCAGCACAGTTTTGAGAGTAAACCAGTGATTAAAAACTGATGTCTTTCACTGCAGTTCAGGGAGCGTGCCAGGCAGAATGTAACTCTGTGAACTGCATCAGGTGAAAAACATGTTGCAAGAAGCGGGGTGTAGTACAAATCTGACTGTGACTGTGTGAAAATAGCCGGATTGGGCCTATCCTTGCAGATGGGGAAAAGCGATGCTTAACACATTACCCAGCTTGCCCTCTGCACGTGTAAAACATCAGCTTCTCACACAATTATTTTGTCAGCTTCTGATTAAAACTTCAACCAAAAATGCTTGGCCACTCTGTGTACTGCACTTAAGCAGAGTGCTGTTTCAAGGGGCTATAAAGAACCTGTAACACTGAGGCAGCAGTGAGAGGAAGTAATTCCTCCTAGCCTTTTTCTCCTAAGGTAAAAGAGAATAGAGAAGATGAGTAAATATTTTCTAGAAGACTGTCCTCAATAGCAACTGTATCTCACAGAATATCAAATTCTTTGAGCCCACCTTACAGTGCAACTTCATAAACATTCTTTTCTCAGTTTCTGCCATTTATTTTGAGAGAAGTAGCAGACACAGTTACCATATTAGACATATTTCTTGTTGATAGCTTTATAGCTGCATTTAAAAGTACTTTTTGCCATTGGCTTGATTGACTTTCCCGAACTGTGTTGTGAAGTGGCTCAGTGGATTTATTAGATTCTTCCAGTTTTCTGTCTGTGGGCTGTGGGACAGGCAGGTTTTTGGTCAGATCTGTACGTGAATAAGATCTTTGTTCTGAGGATTTGAAGGACTTCTGAACTGTAATCACGGATGGTTTCTGTTTGTCAAACTGAAGCTAATTAAAGACAAGGTGACAAAGAGTCAAGCTGATGTGTGTCCTGTATGGAAGTGTGCCTTTCTGGCATAGTCTGTGGAGAGACTTGCTTAAGAAATCTGTCCTGAGTATTGATGAAGCATCAGCTGAGGGAAGAGGACATAGAATAATGCTTCTCAGCTTGTGCATGGAATAGCATTAGCAGCAAGCAGTCCCTTTAGAAAGGAGGCAAACAAGAAGTAAAAGAGACCAGTGTCAACTGCTTGCTGTGAAAGGGGAGCGATGGAGGTGGAGGAGGGAATAATAACATGTTGAGCTGAGAAGCAGTTTGTCAGTTGGGTTTGGGTATGATATTAGTCTGCTCTGCCCTCTCCCAGCGTTTACTGTGAAAATAGTAGGATCTCTGGCTGCTGTTGTTCTTCTGAGCCTGTGCTCTGTAATGATTCTGGAGTAGTTAAATGATGTCCCAAGGGGTTAAGCTGTTATTTATGTTTACAGCCAGCCTTACTTTTGTGCTTCATTCTGATTGTTTTTTTGCTTTATGAGTTTAGTCTTACTAAGACAAAATTTAACAGTTATAGGGGGGCATGTTTTTAGAATAACTCAAGTACATCGGATGAGCTGTTTTAATGTAACCTGACAAGTAAACTCGTTATTATCAAGAGTTACCACATTAGAAACTGTAACAATAAAAATAGTTCTGTTGGATTCATAGGATACAGATACAGGGTAGGATTATCCTGGAATTGTAGCTGCTGTAGCCCCCTGCTGTGTGATAATGCAAATGGCATCTAATGCCTTAATGTGCTCTGCTCCGAGAAGGCACTGGATAGTGCTGGGTGTGGGAGCAAATGATCTGCTTCCAAGATTTGCCAGCACTGGGCAAATCTTCTCAACGTGGTTTCTTCATATACTTCAAATGCTTGCAACCTGTCTCCTAATGAAAATAATGCAGGGACTCTTTAATTTGTCTGAAACTGTGGTCAGTGATGCAACAAATCAGTGAAGACAGGTAATTGCTTGCGGGTGAGACTCTCTTTTCATTAGTGCAGATCTGTTACAAACAGAATTAAGAAACTCACAAACAAACCTGGACAAATATGCAAATGACTACTTCTGAGATAATCTATTCTGATTTAAGATGGAAGTTGTCATATGTTACTCAATATCTTCTGTCTGAAGCTAGATTCTGCTCTGAATTTTCAGTTGCATTTCTGTTAGCAAAATCTAGGCAACCCAATGCTGTGTGCATAGGGGTTGTCTTGACAGCAAAGTGTTCATATGCTAATACAATGTACAGCAAGTCAAACACATGTAGTTGTAATTCTGTAAGTTCTGTGAGGGTACAGACAATTACAGAATAAAAGACAGTAGTTTTAATACTGTCTTTATGTGTTATATTTTAGACATGAGTTGAAACATAAAATGTATTGCTTTACTTGATGTTGTTTATATGACTTCCATCAATCTAACCAAGGCCTGGTAGGCTTATTTGTTGCTTAGTTTCCAGGCTAGTTCATAGTTTATGAATTCTTTTACTTGATTTGCTCATGTATTTTTATCGATAGTCATCATATAGCAGTTCACGTTCAGGTTTAGAACATGATGTGACTAAACAATCCAAATGCCCATCGATGATGTCACACAACTTCCCTGTGGAGTACATGAACAGGGATCACTCACATAATGTTTATCACTCTTGCACTCAAAGTATTTGTCAAGTTTCTATCATCAAATCAACAGTAAACAGTTTTGAAAGTTTCTCATCAAGGAAGTAACTCCATGGAAATGCTGACCAACAGAAGCACCTCTAGTGAAACAAATACATTTTTCTTGTCTACCTTCTTGTTAGTTTTGTTTGTTTTTCTTTTTTATTTTTAATTGTATTTCAGAAATGTAAAACAGTTAGTCTCCCTCTACTTTGAAATTTACTTGTCCTTTGCAATTCTATTAGAAGGTATTGTAAATGTTAGGGTTATAGTTTATTATTATTGAAGCCTTAGTTGTCACAATTAGCTTTCTCATCGCTTTGGCCAGATCCTACAATTGGCAAAATGTGTTGAATCTGATTACCTTTACTCTTTCCACCAACAAATTAATCTTTTAATATTGCTCTGTAAAGTCAAGATTAGATTTTGAAATTTTTTTTTTTTTCTCTTGTGGTGATTAAGAAACTGATAACAGCTGTTATGTATAGAATGGACATGGGCATCTGGTAGTTGCCAAGAGAACAGCAGTATAATCAGCGTGGTTTACTGTGTTAGAACAATGATTGCCTCTTCATCTAATACTTAAAAAGTAGAAATAGAAGGTGTCATCATCCTCTTAATGCCTTCTCCAAGAGAAAGAAAGATTATTTCAATTTTGTTTTAATTGAATTAACCAGCAGGCAGAAACTCTCAAAAGTTAGAGCCTCTCAGAACAATGCAGGGTCTTCTGTAGAGGGAATGCCACTGACATGCTTTTTAAAATGCACATTCTAAAACAAATGTAGAATGGTAAAATTATTAGACACAGTTTAGTATGTGTGTCCTCTGGGATTGCATCGATATTAAGTATGATCTTAATGAGCATATCCCTTTTTCCCAAGGAGTTTTTGAGGTGTGTTTGAAAGGAAGAAAGGCAAATATCATATTCCAGTGGCAAGGAATACATTGTAAAATCATAATTACTCTCAGGAATTTGCCCTTGAACAATTATATTTCTGCATAATGAAAACATTTTGGAAAGAATTTAGTATTTTGAAAAAGGAATGTGGGTGTCTTTGCAAGAGTTCTTAATGTCGTGGGGTTTCTCTTTCTTTTTTTATTTGTCTCTGAACCTATTTCAGAATCTTCTCCCTTCCTTTTATAAATTAAATTAAAGACAAAGTCCAAATGTTTACAGTTTCTCTTATGCTAATACACTCTAAGCTCAGGATGGGTGCTTTAAATATCAGTACATAAGACACTACCATAATGACATCTTAAGGGGAGTGGAAGAAGCAGGGAACATTTATTTCAGTGACAAAACACTGGAGGCTGTGTACTGCATCTTCCAGTGCTCTCTTTTAATACTAGTGTTTTGTGTGTAGGACTTCTTAACATGTAGAACTTAGAACAGGCACAGAGGATTCAGCAAAGAATGTAGGTGGTCAGTTCTGGTTTAGATACATTGAAAGACTCCTCCCTATCTCTTCCTTTCACCATGTTGGCCTGTCTATCATCCTATCTCTTTCTGTAAACGTGAAAAACAAAATTATACTTGGGTTCTTTGCCTTCCTTCTATTTGCAGCATAGAGATTTTGGGATCTATATCAGCCTTGTTTATCGGAGTGATTTTTGCTGTTTTGACAATTTAGGGATTTTTAAGAGAAATACCATTTCTTCCAACTATGAATTGAGTTGTATTTACTGCTTTTTAGTTTAATCGAATGGCTCCTTGAGAGTGTGAATGCTTTTATAGCATCACATTTTAAGTATGAGCAAATCACTTTAATATAGTTTTACATGACTATAAATTCATACATTTAATTTTTTTTCTATTTTGTAGTACTCTCCTTTTTTTCCTTACAAAGCTGATAAAAAATATTAACTGTCCATAGGCAGCTGCTCTTCAATTTCAGAAAATAATTAGTGTATGGTCTGTGTTTCTCAGTTTGAACTCCTAAGGCTCTTTCAGAGCTGACAGCTTTTGTGTATAAGTTTTGTTCACGTGGAGATACATTACTGAACTCCTCCGCAGCTTATTCTTTATTTTGTGAATGGACTTGGCAAGGTTTAGGTTTTTTTGTAAAATAGTGTGTATCATCATATATGCAGTATGATGGTTGTTTAAATAGCTTTGATATTCCCTCTATTCTCAACTTTTTGTAAACAGTTTGTTGACTACCTGTCATTTTCTTTATTGGATGGGAAGGATAGTGCAAGAGAGACTGTTTTCTTGTTAGAGGTAAAAATATTCTGGTTATAGTTTAAACTTCTTATATACCACAGTATTAATCAAACAATGGTTCTAATCATGGTAATTCAATTACTCAACCTTAGCTTAAGTAACCAGAGTATGCTATTACATGAAAAAATAATTTGTGGCCACATATGAAAATGCAGTTGCGCCTTTCTGCATATCATCAATATATGATGCACTGCATTATTGCTGCTGCTTCTGGCAGACGCTGAATAGACAGCACAGCTGTAGAGGCCCATCTAAGTCTTAAAACTCTGTTTTTTCCAAGTTCAGCACTGGAAATTCAGCAACTGCAACTGACTGACAGGTCTGAAGAGAGTAAGGCCAAATTACTTCACAGCAGCAGTTGTAGTAGGCACAGGCACTTTAGTATTTTCTGTCTGTTCTGATATTTATCCCAAACTGACCTACATCTGCTGGATTAAGAGTGTAACTTGACCTGCTTTTATTCCTGCTATGCTATAAGGCAGGAAGGCTGTTCTGGTTAGTCCTTACTGAGGACTGTACTAGTTGAAGCAGAAGCAATTGAATTTCTTTTAATTAAAAGATTGTATAAAATACATTCTAATGTCAAGCTCATTTTATATATATCTTTTTCAATTTTTTTTTATTTCCCTGAGTGTTAAAATATTTTTATATGAGAGGTTCAAATCTTGACATGCTAGTTGATGCTTCATTGTAGTACACTGGAGAACAGTGAAGAATTCTCCATTGATTTGTACAGTTTATAAAAAGAAAGTAAAAATTCATTTGATAAATGAAAACACTTGTTCACACTCCAGGTTAGCCACTGAAACAATTATTTTTGTCTTCAAATACACAAAAATGTTAAACTGCAGCCATTTGCAAGTTGGAAAATAAATGCAGTGACTAGAAATATTACTCACTAAACTGATAACTATTCAAGGATTATCACAGTATCCCAAAATCTGTGACAGGTCATAAAATGATATAATATACTGAGATATACTGTAGTATTTTGTTTATATAAATTCATCTGTTAACATCTAAGACAATACTAGTGAAAATGAGAGAACTTCCTTTCTTTGGAGGAAACCTTAAACTAACATGGCAATTTTTAAGTGTCACGTGAAATATCTTCTTCATTAGAGTAAGCTTGGCATCTCAGTTTTCTCTTAACTTTACCATTTTTTAACTTTTCCATTGCAGATTTCTAATAATGTCTCCAGGCTTGTATCACATAGCCTTGTAATATTATGAAAAAGAGGTGAGATTTGGATGAATATGGAGGTATACACACCATCTTATTCAATGATAATTGTGGTTAATGAAAAATTATATCTGTGCAGTGGAAGGGGAATCCCTTCAATTTTAAATTAAATCAAATTTTACCAAAATTAGCAACACTTAATATTGAGGGGTTTTTCAGAACTCAAATATCAAGTCTGACAATTAATAGGACACTGCATATTAAAAGAGAGTGTATCTCATCTTTTGATGTAAAACCAAATTAGCAGTGAAATAGCTTTACAGACTGTGCTTCCTTTAAAGGCTGGAGTCCTCAGTCTAGCATGTCATAGAGTATATCTTGACTGCTGCTTATATAAACACAATCAGGATGATGTCTTTTGAACATAGTGTGTAAGTAAGTTATGCATGGGCTAGTACCTTGACTACTTGCCCAACTTCTTCAGAACATTTTTATCTCATCTGGTGTTTTTTGTCAATTATTTGGTATATCTCTCCTTAGTAAATGTGAAGTTTGTGGTTTACAAACTGTTGATTAATGTTTCTTTTTGGTATGTAAAATGCAAAATGCATACCATTCTTAGAGCCAGTGAATCTCATTCACTCTAAGAACAGTCCAAAGCTCACATAATTTCAGTACTTTTCCTACAAAATAAACTTGAGTTTTTGAATTGGATCAGAATAAAATTGTTACTTGCTTTCTAAGTCATCTTTGTTTTGAAAATTTTAATTCATTACTGCTTTTCTGCATTAAGAATGGTGAATTTTGGAGATGCTGGGGAAGGCATATAATCAATAGAAATATATGAGCCATTTGCTTTTATTTATGATAGAGAAAAACCTCAATGGCTTGTAGACTTATTTATGGGATGCTCACATATGGTTAACACACAAGATTAATATAATTTCAAAATAGCTTGGAGTATAAGACGGATTTAAGTGACTGGGTTTTTATATAGCTTGTGCAAGCAGTAGCTGAGGGGGATGAGGGGGCTGATGTCATTGAAAATAATATGACTGCAGAATTTCCCAAGCTATCTTTGGATTTTGAGAAAAAGAGTTATATCAAATTTTGTACAGATTTGTCTTTATTACAAAAGCAAGTGATACTCCTCTTCTACAAAAGCACAATTTTCCTCTAATCTGATGCAAAATGGTATAACAGGAAATCTGGATAAAGAAGGCAGTTAAACACGTCCTATAAGGGGTATTCATCATTTACTGTGACACCTGTATTGCAGGATTTGGAAGTCCAGATGCATTTGTTGTTCATTAGATTATATCTATTGCAAACTGAAATCTACTGTCAATCCTGTCAGGAAACCAGAACCCAGTAGCCTTTATCATATAAAGGAAACAAATGAAAATTTGCTGTTTAATGAATTAATATTACAGAGTTTTTGTTGTCTTTAATTGGTCATTAAAAACTCTTATCATTCAAACTTCCTCCAGCAAGTTAATGTCTTCAGAAAGAAATTTCAAGATAGGTGACTGGCTGGTCACAGATAAATGCAGAGTAATCTCCCTTTAGGCCTTGTCTACCTAGGAAACCTGTCAAAACCCCCAAACTCTTTTTTTCTCTGTTTGCTGCTCAAGGCTTGTGGCGGGAAACAGCAGTAGTCCTACTCGGTGTGCATGAGGGATTTGCTTTCTTAAGATTGCGAGGATAAAGGCCTCAAATTTGGATCCTGTCTAGTCTGTTTACGTTGACGTGACAATCGTGCAAAAAGTGAGCTATGCCATGACAACACTTAAGTGGCAGTCATGGACGATACATAGGTGTTTGGATAGAGGGAGGACAGGGAATGTGGGCCATTAATTTCCTCTAGGAATAAAACTTGCCTTCCAGAGTTACCACATGAAGATTAGGCTGGGACAAACCACTGTTTGGTTTGGAGGTTGCAGTGTCCCTTTCCACCTTTCTCCTGTGATGCCTCTCCACCTCTTCCTCTCCGCAGGAACTGGAGTGCAACAAGTAAAGATTTTAGGGGAAGCACGTTCTGTGGAAGCTATGAGAGGACATCCTTCCTGCTTTGAGGAGAAAATACCTGAGAGGGATGTGATAGCAGGCTTAGATTTAATTCCACCCCCCTGGCCCCCCCTTTTTTTTTTAAAAATTTTTGTTGTTTTCTTCCCAATACTTTGCTGCCTTCCTCAAATGTGCACTGACAAAAGGCAGGAGGGGAGCCAGTGGGAGTCAGTCCCCGGCACCTGAGCTTGAGTCCTGCCAGGGGCACCATTTTCAAGTGCTTTTTAGTGAGGTAGTCATAAGACTTCAGCATCTTCTGTCCATTAAGAGCCTGTTGTTTTTTTGTTTTTTTTTTCCATCAGTACAGCTTGGAAGACTACTTACAGGTATTGGTAAGAAGGGGCGAATTTGTAAGCTGAAAATACATCGAAAGCTACCATATGAAAACCAGGAATCTAGATGAATTTCAGCAGGTTGATACTAATGTGCTACATGAGAGCATTTTAGTGTAGCTGCATTTCATTTTCCTTGTTCTGAGTTAAGATAAATCATTTGATTTGAACATTTGATTCAAGTGCAGCTAAAACACTTTGTAGGTAATGAGTTAACTCCCATTTTCTCTATCAAGTTACAAGACAGGCCATCTCAGTGTAGAATTCAGTACTATCCAGAATACTCACAGTATCAATGTCACTTGTGCTTTTTTTTCAATTTAGAGGCCTACAGAAAAAAATTAGTGAAATGTATATCAGTATAAGAAATTGGAGTTGACTTATGAATATCAATGTCAAAGCAGAAGATGTCTTCAAAAATACAGTTCCACTGCTATTATGTCCTCTTGATGTGAGTGAGACCTTAGGAAACCTAGCATGTCTAGAAAAGCAGAGTAACTATTGTGCATGTGTAGTGATGTGCTTACCGAATTTAAACATTGTCAGCTGCCGAGTAAAGCTTGGTTAGGAATAGTTAACTTCTCAGGTGCTTCCATTGTCTCCCGATAAACTTCTGGATTGTTCCAATACACATTTCTCATTCTCTAGAAAGGGAATTCCTGACAAGAACGCTTTCAGTCCTACTAATGCCTAAAATATCTACTTCATTTCAGAAAGGCTTCTGCTGTTTGCAGAATAGAAAACTAACTGTGAAACTACTTGCATGAGCTATAATTAGTTACTGAAGCTGTTGGGTTGTCTGCATCATGAATATACTTTTTGTATCTGGAACACAGATAGATACTATAAAGTGTCAGACTACTGTATGGGGCAATCAATACAAATACAGTGTTTTGGTCATATTAGAGAAATGGTCCCACAAGTAGTATTAGGGATGGATGAGCAATCCAGTGTTTATGGTGCTTCAGAACATTATTTGTATTATTACAAGTCTCTAGCATTCTTGTGCTATGCATCTGTCATATGCAAGTGTTTGTGTTTGGTTTTGTTTTCGTTTTTCTGCTCCACAGTATACACTTGTAAAGTGTCTGCATCGGATGCTTTAATAACTCCTGACAAACTTGTTAGTATTGTTTCCTATGGCAATGTGACAGATTTCATTGCAGAATACACACACATGTGTGAATATAGATTACAAAAATAAATCAATGGATGATAATATTTGAAAACTTTTAAATAGAGAACTAGGTGGTGCTGTTCTTTCATCTTTGTTACTTAGCTAAATCCTTTAGTGTGGACTGAGAACACCAGGCTACTACTTTTCAAAAATGAATTTAGCTGTCCAAAATGTTTGAAGAAGTTATTGTTTCAGATTTCATTGAGAGTTCGACTTTGAGAGCTAATAACTCTACAGTACAGCACTTCAAGAAAAAGAGCTTTTGCATCAAGTAAATGTTTTCGTTTTATTCAGCGGGGTGGTATACATCTTTTAATTCTCAGATTGAATTAATTTAAATAACTTTTTTGAGTTTTTGCTTGGCTGTATGTTTATGATTATTTGGTCTGATCAGTTTAGCATGTTTAGATATGTGAACCTCTTTAATTCTTTTCCATTGTTAGTTTCTTAAACACTTCAGGACTAATTTGCTAACAGCACAGAGATCATCAATAATAGCTGGAAGAAATTTGTGTAATTCTGTAGTAGCAGTATATAAACCACAATTAATTAAGCAAGAAAACCAATTTATTAAATTTTCTTCCATTTAAAAAAAAAAAAAAAATAATTTTTTAATCACTGGCTTGCCTCAATGCCCTTAACGCTACACTAGGAAATAGCGATACTAGATTATAATAAACTGCTTAGGATCTATAGAGATTTGTTTTATCAGTGTTCAGTGTTTCAGCAGAATAGTAAATGTCTAATTAGACTCCAACTTCAGTATGTAGCACTTTTGTAGAGAGGGCCTCTCATTGACCACTGCTTAAACTAAAATGTTGAAAGAACAGATGGAAGATAAATAAGGGGAAAATGTACTTCTGCACTGAAAAAGTGATGAAAATGTGCTCTAGCTAGGTCAGGGTTGTAAATGTGTTTTCTCCAAGTCCATAATTACTTATTCAAAAAATAAGCTGCAGCTGTTAATGGAGGAGTGTGAAAATACTTTTTCTTGGAATTTATCTCTCCCATTCCTTCTAAAGCACTGAAATATATAGACTGGAATCTGAAGCAGAAAGTTTTGGTTGTACTTTTTGATTGTTTTTTATTAATGGTAAAATGCTTTTACTTGACTCAAATTAGCGATTTTGTGACATATACAAATAATAAACACATACAATTGCAAATTAACATCTACTAAGGTTAGAAGTTGTAATTTATTTTATGTTGATTTTGCTACGATTTCAGTGTCACAGATGTAGTCATTGTTGATCCAGTGTTCGAAAAGGACCAAAAGGTGTTTGTATTTGGTTTTGGAAACTGGAAAGAAACCTGAAGGAACTCTAATTCACAAAGAAAGAATTTTAAAAATACCCTTTTATTCCTTAATTAAGTATTCTTGGCTCTGATGCAGAAGTCACATTTTAGTGTACTGTGTGTGTTAATTGACTTTATAGAATGTTTTTGGTTTGTACTATTAAAAATTATTAATAAAAACTCACTGCCAGAGTTAATTCGGTGCTTAACACTTACTTATTCCAGAATTACATCTCAGAGATAGTGGTTCAGTTTGCATGGGTTAGCAGAATATTAGCTTTTAAAAGGGATGTGTTAATAGATTATATGTTCCTACCTGTAATTGGGTACAAGTGTGCAGAAGATTTCTGAATGCATATTATAAATTGATAATTATTAAACTAGGTATCTTAAGAAGTTTCTGATTTCTCCCACAACCTGCAGTCTGTGAATTCGCACGTACTCATGAATATTGCAAATACTGAATTTTTGTAGTATTTTCCTCTTTTTTTCAGGAACACGTTGGACCTCTGAATCAAGTCCTCTTATATGCAAGTGTACTAAAGAAACATTTGACTGGAAAGAAAGATAATTTATTTCAAGTAGTTACTTCTTTTCAGTTCTTTTGATCCAAAACAACTAAAACTGACCATTTGAGCACTGTCTTTTAGGTGGATCCGGGCGGCCAGTAAATAAATAAAGGACCACTTCTAAGTCTTTCTGCACCAACCCACTCCTTCCAAAGCAGCAAAGTATGAACATGTGAAGGAGTGAGGTGTTAGAATTAGAGCTACTGTTGTTTTACTGAGAGATTTTTCTAAGTCACAGGTGCTATTTAAGAATCTAATTTTAGCCAGTCGCATTGAGAATGTCCTGGGATTTCTACAACATACCAAAATAGTTTTTAGAAAGTAGATGCTGGTTGATCCTCAGATCTTAGGAGGAAAGAGAGTTATTATTATTTCATAACAGAGCATATATGATAAAAGTTCATCTTTATTTCTTCTGTTCTGTATAGGTTCTGGGAACCACAATGATTCTGAAAGCATGAAAGGCATCCCTGCCCATGGCAGGGGAGTTGGAACTAGATGAGCTTTAAGGTCCCTTCCAACCCAGGCTATTCTGTGATTCGATGTTTCTGTGATACTGTGATCACTGAAACTCAGTTTTGCTTTCTGAATACATTAAAGTAATGCTAGGTGGTTTGTTATTTAACTTTTTTCCCTCTCCTGAATGTTACCTGTATGGGGAGAGATCTGAACGAGGCACTGAGTTTTAGGTAACTTCTGCTAGAAATCATTGAGATAGTACAGGCTTTTTCCCTTGGCTGATATTGCAATGAATAATTTATACATGAAGTGCAAGATGACACCATATATAAGGTTACTTTTCTAATCCAAGAAAATGTCACAATTTAAAGGAACCATAAAATACTTTGCATTTTTATTTGTGTGAAAATGGTATTTTTTCTCAACATTCTTGTATTTTCAAGGTCTGTTAGGCTTTGTATTCCATTTTCAGGTTTTATTATCTTTTAATCTGCTTTCATCTCTTCCTACTTTATCTAGGTGTTTAGGGTTGTTTTTTATTATGTCAGTGTGCTGATGTAAGACTTGATATTTTAAATGCATTACATCAGTTGAAGAAGTCTGAATAAACATGAGATTGTCATCTATTTTGGGCCAGAACATGAGGAAACCATACTCACCTGGAACTTCAACACAGGGTTTTCTTAGCCACAAGACAAAATTTTGTGGGAATTTTTTCTTATTTGGATTTGAGTAAGGATAATGGAGATAACACTAAACGTTAATGTCTGATTTAGTAAAAATGACAGCTAAGAACAACTTAAATTCCATTGTATCTATGGAAGCGATGCAAGTTGTGAGAAGGGGACAATGTTTTTCATAACAATAACTCAACTTATGCTGTGACTGCACCATTTTAAGTCCTTAGACACTTTCTTTTGGTATTTCTAAGTACTTTCCCTTTGTTTTCATAGATTCAATTGCCACAGTTACAAGAGCTGTATACTTTAAAACATAATCAAAGCAAAACTCTTCAGTATACCTTCAGTGCAGAGTATGACTTTAGTTTGTTTCTTCAGCACAACTTTAGACAACTCATACTTCAGATTAAAACTAAACAAATGTATATAGAGAATTTAACTGGCAGTCTTTCTTCCAAGTATGTAAAGGAAATATTTAGAGTAAACTAAGTGCTTATTTCTTCTTTTCCCTGATAATGGGGGTCTCAGAACCTTTGGATTTAATGTTGTAAAGTTAATACTAATTAAATTGAGCTCTGAGGCTACTCAGCCTCTTGATAGTGCTACAGGTTTTTGTTGTTTTTTTTTTAATTTTCTTTTCAGAGTTTTTCAGTGTTTGTCGTCATTATTTCCCCTTGGAAACCTCTGTCTTTGCATAACATTGCAAACATAGTGGAATTAAATGGAAATTGTGAGATAGGCAAAGAATTATGTCTATCCATCTAGATCAATACTGAAAATAAATGATCAAGAAGCAATTATCACATTGTATTTGATGAATGTAACTCAGTTTTTTAGCTGACTGCATGCAAATGTTCCCAGTATCCAGAGAACAATTTGTTGGAGTTTTTTTTTATCCCATAGCCACCCTTT
>VXBX01007128.1:7536-56408 GCA_013400415.1 Scytalopus superciliaris
CTGAGGTGATCTGAGCGCCGAAGCCAAGAGAAACAGAATTGTACAAAAGTCACTACCACGCAGCTTTGATGTGAAAAAACTCTGACTGTATTTTAAAATCTCGGCTTCTGTTAGGAATGAATTTGTGGGTTTTATGACTCCTAATCGGACTGGAGATTTTGACGAAGAGACAACGTTTGGAAACGAATTTGTAAGTTGTGAGATTGCCCTGACAACACCGTCTACTGCAGTATATAATAATTTCCTCAATACTTACCTGTCAGAAATCACTTTTTTTTTTTTTTTTTTTTTTTTTTTTTTTTTTTTTTGTTTTTTTTTTTCAGCCCCCAGTTCCATNTTTTTTTTTACTGCTGGTATTAGTTCGTCAGGAGTAGATTTGAGCTGGACTTTCCACAGACCAGAGACCGTCTCCAAGACGTTTAAATAATTAAAGTCACTTTCTCTCATGCAACTGAGAAAAAACTGCAAAAGTATGTTTGCTGTGAAAAACTCAGCAGCTCTATAGCAGTAGTGATATAAACATATTTATTCATCAGAATTTGATCTGAGTAATAAACCCTAGCGTTTCTATTGAAACTGTCAGGAGCAAGATATGTTTATTACAGCGTAACCCTTGTCTGCATGAGGAGGACGGGTTACGCTTTAGATAAAGTTTAAACGAAACAAAATAAATACGGTAAATCGCTCTAGCCCAACACAAAAGCTGTAAATGACTGTTATCTATTTTACAGTGGAAAGGATTTTTAAAAAAATAATTATTCACACGTTTCTAGAGGTGAAACCGAGGCATATCCAACGGTGTCGTTAATAAGGTATACAAAATTGCCTCATCCTATCAAATGGGTCTAGAGTTATATGTTTTATTGTCAACCCTTTCCACTGAATCTTCTGAAGCTGAAAGGGAAAAGGAAAGGGCTTTTGTCCGAGTTGATCCTTGTCTATTCTGGGGTTCAGGTTAGTGTGAAAGGGACGAGGAGGTCGCTTGAAATCTGCTTTTATCTACTTCTACTTTCTCTCTGGATCAGCAACTTTGAATAGACACCATCTAATCGCTCGTAATGAAAAAAAAAAAGCCAAAAACCCCAACCATGTGTATGTGCTCTGGGAGCTACGAAAATGCTGTTGCGTGGGGCTGCCTGTCCAGAGGGGTGCGTGCCCTTGGACGCTTGCAGACAAGGACCCACGTGGGCAACCCCCTGCATCCCGAGCCTGCTGTGGGCTCACCTTGCGCGACCGCGGAGACACAGGTGTGTCCCACTCTCACCAACCCCCTGCGCAAAGATACTCCCTGCCAGGGACCGGCTGGCCTGGAGTGGGGAGAAATCAGCAACCCAGACCCCTTCTCAGTGTCCAGGCAGTGAGGACCTTTCTCTAGGGGTGATGCTTAGAGTTGTAACACAGAGAGAGTCGCCCCCACATATTTTTCTCTCTCATTCTCAGACCCCTGGTTTTTGGTAATTTGCACTTATTGGGCTTGCCTGGACTGGGAGACACAGTCCCGGTCACCGGGAAAGGTTAGCTTTTGGAGGTAACTGCGGCCCTTCGGTCGTCAACGGTCTCCGCTCTGCCTGCTGCCTGAGCCTGGCCGATGTGCAGGCACCGATGGAGGTTTTCTGAGAATCATCTTCCCAAAGCTGGGTGGACTTTTTATTTATATATTTATTTTTGTTGTTATTGTTGTTGTTTGGTTGGTTTTGGTGGAGTTTTTTCGTGCCTTTTTTTTTTTTTTTCTTTAATTCCTTAACGAGAAGTGGACGAATTTGGGGGCTGCTGGAAAATCGAAAAAGCTTTGTTCTGGAGGCTCAATCCAGGGCACTATCTCCTCCATGCTAGCAGCTCAGAAATTGGCGTTTCTTTCTCAGTCTGGGATGCTTTGCTGTAAATTCCTTCAAGTGACTACTTTGTTGCTAAGGTTACAAGTTCCCATCCCAATACACAAATCTCTTCCACTCCAGGAGCAGCTCCAGTCCTGGACAGAAGTTTTGACTTAAAAGACTTAGTTCAAACTCCTTGGAGTGCCTCACTATTAAATACCTGCTTTAATCTGGAGATTCAAATGATGGACTAAACAGCCTTCCCCTCGACACCGTGGGTCACCCCCCTCTTTCTCTCCCGAGGTACATTTTGCTGTGACTTCTGGTAAATAGATGGCGAGAAGAAACCCAGTCCAATAAGGATTAAATTAAGTAGAAGAAACCCAGCCGGTGTATATTTTGAAGCTCCGATGGGGCGTCAAACTGATATTTAACACATTTTTTCCACTCAGCGTGCACAAGTCGTCAGTCCCCATCGCCTTGTTTAATGTTTGCACCCTCGAGGAGGCGGCAGTAGTGGGAGGTGAACAGAAAAAGGCTCCCCCGACCCACAGACCTTTGCCTGTCCTCAAATTCCATGGGAAAGGGCAGGGGAACACCGTGTCTCCAGGCAGGGCTGGGAACACAAGCACTCACACGCTTCTCCGGCACAGAAGGACCTGTGAGGTGGGGTGCTGGGTGGTCATCCAGGTTGTCTCTAAATGCAGAGCTCCAGTGGAAGGTGAATTATTAGTTTTCTGTTTGTTTGCTTGTTTTTTTAAACAGCATTGCCCTTCTCCTTCCTCCCCACCGCCCTTGCCGCTCCCTTGTTTGCATAGGTAGGAAAAATATAATTTTATCTCCTCGACTCAGCAGAGTGGACACATGTTTGTCCATGGCTGAGCCTTCCGTCCCCTTCTCTCCCCACCCTCAACTCCTCAAATCCCCAACAAGCCCATGAGAACGCCCTTCTCCTGGATAAGTTAAGCGTGACGTGGTGAACGATTGTAAATGCAAATAAGAAATTAATAAATAAACCTCAAACCAGGTAGTTTGGGTGTATTAGTTTAGCAGGACTAATTGCAGACAATGGAGCCTAAATGACTTTTCCAATTAGCTGCTGGTTGGAGTTTAGTTGGAGGAACTGTTAGCTCTAGAGGTGGATAATTGCTTTATCACTCGCAAAACCATCACCTATTTAGAACATATGTGCTAATTACTCTGGATGGGCTTCGGAAAAGAGACCATAAATCTATTAGCCCTTTAAAAAGGTCTAGGGTACTTGTAAGCTACCGAAATCCTTTCCTTGAAGCGTAAAGGGTGAGATTTGCTCCTGGATGAAAATTAAAATAAAACCAAATAAATAGATTCAGCCACATGTATGCTTTGAGACCACATGGGGGCGGGGGCCAACGGTAGTTATCTCCAAACANCGCTAAGTTTGTGTACCAAATATTTAGAATTAATTCAGTACCACAAAACCCTTTTGTTCGAATCAACTAAGAAAAGGAGCAGGTAGGGAAGGTGGCATTTTGGCATATGCATTCATGTTTCCTCTCAACTTCCTACGCATATTCATTGCTGTATGTATTTCATTGCTGTATGTGTTTCATTGTACCACATAAAATCGCTGTTGTAAAGGAGCTAGACAGAATTAATTGCTGGACTGTGCTCTGGGTCAAGACACTAGAGCAAGGTGGGGAGTTTAGGGGAAAAAAGAAAATTGAAAAAGGAAAAAGCATTGGCAGACTAAGTAGGAGTCCCAGAGGCGTCGCGCATTGAGGGACTGAGAGAGCATCCCTTGGCCGAAGCGGCTCCCGGGCGCTGCCCGCCTGTGACCGCTCCGCGGGTGCGCACCCATTCCGCGCCGCTCCACGCCACTCCTCCCGCCCGGCCCCGCTCCACTCCGCTTCCGGGACTGGCTCTGGACCTGCGGTTCTTTCGGGACCGCTCGAGGGGCACTCTCCATGCTGGGCACCCGCCGGGATCCTTAGTTTCCAGCTCAGTTTGAATGTGAGCAGCATCGTCGTAAGGTGTGGTTAATCGCGGCGGGGAACGATAAGAGGCGCAATCGCTTGTCAGGGGGGCGGTGGTGACTATAACGCACCGTCTTCTTTCCCCCCACCCCGCCTATTACAAGTGGAGACATGCCTTCTCGCTGCTAAAAGAGCAATAGAGCTGGGTTTATTTATATATTTTTACTTGTTTATTTTCCCGAAAAGAAACGAACCTGCGGCTTGTTCCCCGTGATTTATATGCAGATTGTGACACTACTGGGAGTTCTGAGGGCCGGAGAGGGCAGGGAGCTGTTCTCCCCGGCTGCGGGGGAAGAGATGGTGAGCGGGGAAGTTGCTCCTGGCAGGAGCAGGAGGCAGGTATCGCTTGTGTAAGTGAATATGTGTGCGTGTGAGCTGAGGGGGTAGCAAAGTGTGGGCACGACACCGGCTGGAGGATGAGGGTGAGTAGTATGAGGGAGAGGACAATGAGGGTGAAAGCAAGGGAGGATTTTGACCTCCTGAGCATTGGTCTAGCTCAGAGCAAGGGGGAATGACCTCTCCCTGCCCAGACCCAAATCCCAGCCGCTCTTCTCACCTCGTAACTTGTGTGTGACACTTCCAAGTCAGCTTTAAATTTTCGATGTCAGCGGCTGGTGAACTGTGAGCCGCGGAATGGGATTATCTGCGTTTAATAAAACATCTGACAGAAACGTGCGTGAAGTTACACGGAGGGAAAACTTGCAGAGCTTGCAGAGCAAGGTGCGTACGCGGCGGTGAATGTGTATACCTCCATCCCACGCGACAAGCTGACACTGGGGCGTATCACATGAGCCCAATCCCCGAAACTCTGCACACAGGCGGTTCATCAGCATTCAAATACAGCCGTACACCATATATGCACAACACGAGTGAGAGCTTTGCATGGACGTGCCAGGCAAGTCTCTGTTTCCAGACGGAGTTTATGTTAGCTCTGTGTCAAATAGCCCTGTGGTCTGCAGTGAATTAATTACTCCCGCCGTAATCCTGCCGTACATCATCCCAGATCCCCGATAACCTTGTACCGCTTATGTGTTTCTCCCCGCCGTGCACAGGTGTAAGTTTTACAGCTCGGTGCTGTAGGTAAACAAGTTGACAGAGTCCTTATCCCTATTCGCATGACGTTAAATGAGTTTTAAAGTCCCTTCTGAGGCAAACGAGAAATTCTCTCCGTCTCCCTGTCTATCTACGTGCTCTGTCGATATGCCCTGTGGAAATAGTTTATAGTTTGGAAGATTCTAACCTTGATTTTCCAGCTTTGAGCTCCCTCTGGAAGCGGTAAGAGCAATTACTCCATATTACTGTACATATTTCATTGCCATGATAGATCGCAGGTGTTACAGCTTCTATTGTCTGCAGCCTTTCTACAGCCCCGCAGCCAGAGCTCAGAGAATGCTCCGACCCCGGGTCCGACGGTGGCCCCTAGTCGCTGCCGTGCACAACCTCACAGCCCGGGGATCCCCTTACACTAACTACCCACGGAGGTGGATAGAGCTGTGGGTTTGCGTCTCTACCCACCATTACTTCCTGCCTCTTTCCGGCCGACTGCTGGCCTCTCCTGCCTGTACTCAGCATGGAGATTCTGGTTTTAGCCTACGCGTGGAATACATAGCTCATGCGTGGACAAGCATCTTTGTCGGTTTAATGTCGGGAGCGCAGAAAGCCTTAACGTAAGGCAGGAAGCAGAGACCCCCGAAATGAGTGGGGGCTGCCTTTCAGCCAGAGACTGGGAGAGGAGGTAGGGTGAGGGTAGTCACTGGGATGAAGCACCCGAGGCAAAAACGAGGAGGAGATGATAGGCAAAACAACCCCGAAACAAGGAAATGCCTAGAAACCACGAGCAGTTCACATTTAGTCAGAAAGCGTCTGTGATGGTGGCTTTTAACTTGGGCTGGGCAGTGATCCTTTGGAGAGGTTGTAAGGGATATATCTACAGCCAGCTACAAAGGTGCAAGGCGAATGTGCTATGCGGGAGTGTCTCCGAATAGCTTTAAACTGTCATGGATCAAAGTCATGACGTATGACATACCACAAGGGTCCACGATGAGTGACCGGCATAACACAGGGACAGTGGACCCAAGTCTACTTGACAACTCTTAATCATATGTCTTGGGGTAATAGTTTTATATTCGTGATCCGTTTATTTTGAGCCAATTGCGGGAGAGATGAATATGAATCATACGGCTGAATCTGTCTAAGTAGGATAAAGACAGGTTTAAATGGCACAAAACGGGGTCGGGGGCACTCTGAAGAGGTCGAAGGTTTAAATGCAAAACGCTTGGCAAAAACACACCTTCTATTAGGCTATATATACTTAAGCAGGACGCTCCTAGTTTCTCCTGCTAGCCCAAGTAACGGATGGCTCACCCAGCGTATCTTGTGAACCTTCCGTAATCCACTGCAGAGCCTTTTAGGCACCACGCCCCCGCCCGTACCCCGCGCTGGGATAACTTCCTGTTCCATCGCAAGCTGTGGCATGCCCCTCGTGTCCTTCTCGTCACGCGTGGGCTTTGTTGCAGTCTGCGAAGTGCCGAGAATCCAGGGCTGGGTCGCGCCAGGTGCTGTCAGGGGAGGATGGAGAAGTCGCAACCCCGCAGGACCTTCGAACAGGCAGAAAGTCTGATAAACGCCTTAATCTGAGAGAAACGTGCCCCAGGGTGCCTCTCACTACGAGGTGGAGATCCTGAGTTACTGGAACTGCGGGTTTTCTTTCGTTTGCAAACATTTCGAGCTATCAGGGGGAAGTTTCTTTATTTTTTTTTCCTTCCTTCCTTCCCACCTCTCCCCTCAAACCTATGCCCTTGTCGGCAGTGTTCCAAACAAGGCAAGATGACCTTCGTGACCCTTTTCAAGCCGATCAGCACCCCGAAACATGCCTGGGCTGGTCGGGAATGCTTGCCATTCCAGTGGGGATCCCTGGCAGGCTTTTCCCGTGGAGAGTAGGTTCTCGAGGCTCTCTCTTCAGACATGCCAGGGACATTAATAACCTCTAAAATTCTCCAGGGGAGGAATTTCAAGGAGCAGAATTAATACTATTGGCCCCGAAGAGTCACAAGAGGGAAATCACCTTTCAGCCTGACACCAANAAAAATCTGATGGTCCAGATGCTAAAAAGTTCACTAAATATGTGAGGAGCAGGTAATGCAAGGAATAGTGACATTGTTAACAGAAAGCATCTAATTAACAATTAATTAATTCGATTTGGAGGACGAAAAAGCCGTTTTAAATCAGTCTAGATTTACTGGCCTAAGTACAGTCAATTTATGAATATGGAGACTGTATTGAGTACCTTCTTTCATGATGTCATCTGGGGGTAATAGTATAGGTGAGGAAACTCACAATATGGCAACTTTTATAGTCCCTTTCTTGAGAACTTAATTCGGTGCTTCTTCAATTTATTAGGAACATACTGACTCCATCAACGATGATCTCCATGTTTAGAGGCATGACTTCTTGAAGCAATTAGGCTCCCCAATTAACATATTTCTCCCGATCTCAGCAGCATCACTAGATCCTTACGTTATTGACCTCTTCAAAGTCGGGGAAAGTCAGAATAAAACATGACTCCCAAGTGTGCAGGGTGGTGAAACCAACATGGAAGTGGGCTATCAAAATTACCCCTTTGCCCTTGCGGCGGGAGGAGTGAAAAAGTACGGTAAAAAAGTGCCTCCTGATAGCACTCCGGCAGTTTATCCACTTCACGAGTTTCCCGTTGTTTTCCAGCGTGTTGCCGAATTCCTGCCCGTCCCCCACCACTGCCAGGGAGTGGCCCCAGGGGATGGGTGATACTCGCGGTTCTGTCCCACTACCCGAGACGTGGGTGACGTCCACGCGGGAAGGGACAGACCTTCAGCAAGGATGCAGAGGCTGGACCCGTGCAAGCACTGCAGTGTTGTTTTTTTTTTTTTTTTTTTTTTTCTTTTTAACAGGGGCAAGTGTCCAGCAGCGGGCATCGCTTCTGGCAAGCACCGTCTCTCGGGGGTGGTGGTGATGTGTGTACCTTTGGGTACCACCATGTGATTTTTAAGCACCATTCGACGGTAACAAGCCCGTGCCCTTCGCCACGTGTGGTTTCCCCTGAACGGTGATTCTTAGAGGACTGCGAGGGCGGATGGTGAGAGCGGGTCCGATCCTGCCCAGCCTCCCTACCCCCACAGCCAGGAAAAATAGTTGCCGTGGACAGCGGATTCCTGCTTCTCCCCACTTCCTTCCTGACCCAACCGCACATACATTTCGTGGACCTGAAAAGGCAGGTGAGGATCAACGCGGCCGGTGCCCGACCCTGCAAAGCCTGCGTGGGGCTTCAGAGCCCCTCCCCTTCAAAAGTCAGGACTTCAGCCACTTGCTCATCACGGGTAAAAAGAACCACAACCCCACTACTGAAGCCCACTGAAGGTGTCCGAGGAGCTTGTGCTCAGCAGATAGAGCCATTCACCCAGAGCTTCACATAGCATGAAGAAAAATCTTTATAAAACTAAATAGACAATCAACTGAAAACTATACTCCTTAAATAAACTGATTCCTTAGTATTTTCCCAATGTTGCTGTAAGTTGTCTGTGATGTCCCCTAGGGCTCTTTGCTCTCTGATTTGGTGTATAAAAGCAGCTCTGAGTGATGGATTACTGTGTCATTGTAGCCTGCAAAAGGATTAATTTGTTTCATTGATTTCTCTTTAGGCAGATTGCCAGAATTCTCTGTTTCCCACCTTTCTTCAGGACTTTCAGCTGTAATAGACAATAATAGTCTAAGACAAATCAGCCTATTCTTATAAAAATAGAAACACAAAATCCTAAAGTCCCAGGAAAACCATAAAATGTTCTATTTCTTGTGCTGTAAAACCACCAGTTCTAAAAGTGAGTCCATCTTTTCTTCTTTCCCCACTTTCATTTTATAAAAAGGTTTCAGTGTCTTGGGGGGAGTTGCTTAGTCTCAAGAGCAATTTCAACCAGCAACTGGATGTGAACAGTGGGCATTTGATGGTCACAGAGGAATGTTTTGTTCGTGCTCAGCAGCGGGGATAGAAATTACAGGAGGATTGCTTAAACCTCACAGTGCATTCTTTCTTAGAAACACGAGGTCACCTACAGTTAATCAATTGTGAATCCATCTACCTGTCTGGGGTATTGAGAAGAATTCCTGTTATGTCAGGTCCTGGAGCTGCTGGTCCAGTGTGGGGTGGGGAGTGTGAGGAGGTAGATGGGACTGAACTTTCCCAGATCAATTAATCTGCATACTTTCAGGATAATCTGATCAATCCTTGAAGCGCTGAGCTGTGGTGGAAAAAGGGTACCCTCGTCAGTGCAGGTTGTGTAAGGGTGAGGGGAGAGAAGAGGTCTGCTGCTGCCATTCTGACCACAGCACTGTGCTTTTCAGCCCAGCTTTCCCAACAGGTCTGCAGAGACAGGTCAGCTGTGCTGATCTGTTTGTTTCCACAGTGCAGCACTAAATATTGTGTTGATTTAGTTTTCATAAGTTAAATTTTAGATGTAGTTAATGCTAAAGTAAAAATTAATGTTGTCATATGTTAATGTCATTCCACCTTGGGCTTGCATAAACTGTGTGCCATGCCAAAACAGCAATTTTAGATCATGAAGGGTAGAGAAGTGTTTGTTTCACTTCTGTATCTGCCTTGTGATAGCTGCTTTCAAAGGAATACTAAATTGTTACTAATTTTATTGTACTGGATAGCACAGATTCACTGCATTGCAAATCTAGGGAATTCTGAAGTTACAGTTCTATTATTTCCCTCTCATCCCCCAACTCTGCTGTCTTAGAGGATGTTAGCCTGATAGTTTCTATTTTAATTTACTGTAATTTTGGGTGTAATACAAATACCATGACTTGGGTCACAACTTGACTTCCTTCATATCCTGCCAGAAAATATGCCTGAGCAATGTTCTTGTGTTTACTTGCATGAGATCGCTCTGCAGTGTGTTGAGTCTAACTTTCCTTCCTCTACCTAACATGGTTTTTGAAGGAACTTTAACAGTAGTATAAAGAGTTCACTCTGGTGTTCATTCCTGGGAATCACTAGAAATCCCTGCTTTGTCTGGGGAAACCTTGCAGTGTGAGTTAGCCGACAGTAAGAAATGGGTGGCTGCCTCCAGCCATGGTAGCCTGGAAAACTGGTATGCTGGGGAATGTTGCAAACTTCCCTTCAAAGGTTTCTGTCGTCTAACAGAACCCCCTCCTCTCCCACTGCTTTTCTGGCCCTCTCTGCCTGGCATTGCCACTCCTGGTGGCTTTTCACTGTCAAATAACTTTGAAAGTAAAGGCACAAAATGCAACAGTTCACATTTTTCCTGCTTGGATAGTCAAACCCAGGGGAGGCTTGGCTTTGAGGGCAGGGTTTATCTTGCTTGGAAGCAAAGGCTCCCATCCCCTCTGTCCCTTCCTCCTTGCCAGTCCTTTTCAGCTTACACAGGGGAATCCTTCTATTCCTTTGCTGGCCACTAGGGAAATTTATCCTCTTGATAAATAGTGATAAGAATATTCTTGGCTTGAAAAGTCTGAGTTAGAAGTGGAGACAGATTTCCACCCCCATCCCTCCCATTTACAATAAAACAGGCAGAATCCATGACAGACCAAAGTTAAAAACTCACATCCTTTCATCCCTTCAGGACTGGAAAGAAACAGTCTGTTGGATTAGCAAACATTAACCTCTTGTATAGTTCTGGATGTAGGATTAATGTCTACTGAAGGGACAGCTGTATGACCCTCATACACACTAACTAGGGCTGTCACTCTATTGACTGGGAGAAGTTTGTGTGAAGACGCACTACCCACCAGGGAGTAAAACAGACTAGAGTAGGGAAAAGCCATTTGTACTCTGCTAAGACACACTTTAAAAAATTTGTTACCCATTTCTGGCATCCATGGTGCAGATGAGCTGAAATCTGCATGTTTCATCCTGCAGTTCTGCTGCATACAGATTATACACAATTTTCAGCTGTGACCCTGGGATCAGCTTATCTTTGGGCAAAACACAGACCCATGCCAGTGCTGGATTAGAACATAAGTAGAACATTGCTTGGACTCTGCCCACATGGAGTTTTGGGTCCCTGTGGGATTCTCACTGGCTGTACTGTAGCATATCTATTCCCATATAACTAATTTGGAAGAGACTCCTCCTCAAGGGTTTTTTTCCTTACCTCTTATCTAAGAAAAAGAAGAAATAGGGATGTTTTTCAAAATTTCTTTCCATTAAAGTATGAAAACTTCATGTTATGAAGACACAGGTTGATTGTTTCCTAGGGTTTACTGGGTTAGATACAAACACTGGATTTTCCTCTGGTCACCCTATTTTCATGTTAGTCTAACTCTTCTCATAACATACGAATTCTACAGAAGTAACAGCAGTTTCAGTGCAATTCTGAAAACAAACTTATTTTAAGGGACCATCAACACTTCACTAGAGAAATCCTGAAGTCTCATCTAATCACATAAAGTTCATACTATTAAGAGAAACAAGTCAAAGCAGTTTTAGAATTGAGTCTTGAAGTCAAGGTAGTTTTTGACTACATTGAGTGCTTGCTGACAAATTGTAAGGGTGTGGGACTTGCTCTTAGCTACTGCAGTGCTGAAACCCTGCAGTTCTGGCTTTGGTCAGCCTGAATCAACAGGTACGGGGAAACAGAGCCTGTATGGAAGAGAAAAATGCAGACTCCTCTGATGGAGGATGGGAATTTTTGTCTCGCTAAAACATCTCTATATATTTTGTGAAAAACAACTACTAGACCCTGGGTCCAACTTCTGAATAGTATAAAAGGTAAACATTTAGGCAGACATCTGACATCATTGAATTCAGTAGTGGGGAGTAGTTCTTTTTTTTTTTTTTTTTTTTTTTTTTTTTTTTTTTTTTTTCCTTTTCCCCGTTGTTGAAGGCCATGCTTTTGTAGCTATATGTATAGGCAGGCAGGGAACTGCTTGGTGAATGATAGCTGGAGTTCAGGTGATGGAAGGCATCAGTCCTGCTGCTCTCAGCTCACCTTTAAGTCATGTAGCTCAAATGGCCAGATGAAGAGTTAGAAAAAATTACCTTGGTACACCAAGGTACCCAAGATCTGACACCATCACTTCTCTGGAAACATGTTTTTCCAGCAACTAACTTGATTCAACTTTCCCATCAAATTTATTTGTTTTTAATTCACCTAGAAATTTGAGGTTGATCAATATGTGAAATGGCATTCAAGTGGTTAACACTCATGCACGTCTGAACAGTAATTGGAAAGGAAGTGGTGTCTCTTGCCCACCCACTGACCTCTGCTATTTTGGGGCTTTTGTATTAGCAGCAGTAAAATTCATCTCTCTGCTGTATGTTACATTGAAGATGAAAGTTCTGCAGTTTGCAGAACCATGGAAAGAATACTATAATTAAATAAATTTGTTTGGTTAGAACAGTCAGTTAATACCAAGTTTCTGTTTGTCCACAAAATCATGAATTAAAACTCCAAATAAATATTCCACATTTTACAGCCATTACTGTATTGATACTTCATTTTTTCCAAGTGAGTAAAAAGTATGTAGCTTATTGTATTAGTGTCTCATTACTAAGGCAACAGGCAATGTATTAAAAATGGTAGGATCCTACATAGTTCCAGTGTTTTACATAGCTATTAAAGTTATCTGTACCAGTAATTTCTTTCAATTTATACTACACTAAAAGAAGTTAAAATAATGTGTTTCTGGGTCTAAGCAGCTTTTCAGCTTTACTATATTCCAGTATACCAAGAAAAATCATCACTAGTAAACCATATATGTGTGTTGGTGGAGATCATGGCTCTGGAAGGGAAGTATGATTGTCTCATTCCAAAATTCACAGGTTTTTAACATGACAACCCTTACTCATGTACATGAAATGTTATTTTTAGAGAGGTCAACATGAACTAGCTGCTATGGTCCTCCTTCAGATAAAAACACTCAGAGTGACTTTAAATGGAAAAAGTACACAAGTCTAGACCATAATGCATATTGCACTAACACTATGTTTTGACCTTGTGCATTCTACTTTTTATACATTCTAAATAACTTTTGAATTGACATTAGCAGTCAGAAATCACATTAACTGTGATAATTCTCTATTAAAATTGTATTTTATTTTCTGAATAATGTTTTCAGATTTCATCCAGCATCTGAATAGTAAAGACAAAAGTATTACAGCATTTTTTGGTGGGTTTTGTCATTTTTCTCAGCTTTCCTAACTGAGGCAAAATTATGTGATGAATTTTGCCATTTTGTTTTTCAAAATTCTGTTTTCATTCACTGACACAATGGCACCCTGCCCGGGCTATGATCATTTCCACAGATTTAGATTCAGAATGCCGTGTTTCTACTAGAAATAAAATATGTCCTGAGACATAAATTTTGCTCATGGTTACACTTAAGTTGCAGTTTAAATTTGTTTTGATATTGTCCCTTTGAAATGACAACAGCTTTAGAGAAAGTGTAAAATGCAGGTAGTGATCCTTTGTGATCATTATGAAATAGCTTGAGAATGCCTGCAATAGTAGGAACAAAATCCTGGCTATATTCCAGTTTGCTTAACTACATCCAGCTCTTCTAAATTCAAGTTTATTTGTAAGCTTGATCTAAATCCTCCATAAATAACTGTTTTCCCATTACTACTTTCTGGACCCGGACTGGTTGTGCTTCACTGCTGGGTGAAGCCACTTGCATGTCCTGTATGCATTTTTTTTAGTGAAGAAATAACTTTTGGGTTTACTGGGAAAGTGTAAACTTCATGTCTGGATGGCCAACAGATGGCCAGTAAAAATCATTAAAATCCTCTGTCTAAAGTATCACAAAAATATATAATAAATTCAATGTTACCACTTAACATTTCTTTCTTTGACATATTGATCCCCCCACTGTGAAAAAAATAAAAATTACACCAGTACAAATGTAAATGAGAACAAGAGGCAGGGCTTTCTCAATGGACCTGCTCTGTAGGTAGGGGAAGATGCCAAGAATAAATCTTCTCAGCGTGGGTGTGTCAATCACTTGAAAATTGCCTGATTCAGTTGTCAGGATATTGAAAACATATATTTAGAAATTCATGAGATAACAATAAATAGTATAGCAAACAATGAGTTAAAATTTCAATACAAGAGAAACTGCAATTAAGAGACTTTCTGTGTAATGATAGCTGCATGGCTCAGAAGTTTTGTTCTGCAGCAAAAGCCTGAAAAAAGAACTGAACATTAAAAATCTGCTCTTCTGAATATGATTAACACACATTAAGCTACAACTTCTGCACAATTTCATATTTATGGTGGTTGTTTCTTATTTCCATCTCTGTCTATAACTACTTATTTGATTCTGCCAGATAACTGGTAAAAATACAGAGTTGAGGTCACACCTTATTAAATAATCATATAATGTAAAGACACTTCTTGGCTACAGAAAGTGGGTAAAGCAGTTGCTCTTTAACAAATTCCATGCTACATGAATTATGTAATTTCCATGGTTATAAAACAACTTGAGAAATCGTACTGTAACAATATGATATATGCTAGGATTGATTACACCAAAAATCCTTTCAAGAGGCAAAATGGAACAGGGAGGGGAGGGAAGGGAAAGAGTTTTTCTGTTGAAGCTTCACATCTGAAAGATTCAGCTCCTATAGAGAAAAACCTCATATTAAGTTGTTACATAGGGCGGTCACTCACTTTGTGTATTCCTTATACGCATTAAATAGTCAAATACGTTCCTTCCAGTATATATGAACAGTTTAATTTGTTCTGCTGAAAGAGAGATAACTATCAGAAAAAGCGATAAAAGTCACATAATGAAATAAGAATACTAGAAAATCTGAGGATTTTAGTACAGTCCATTATTCATTCAATTTCTGGCAGCCTTTGTGATTACAGATCACTTGATTGACTAACTACACATTCTCAAAGTGAATTATGAATCAGGTTCATTTTTCCTGGTTGAGAGTTGGTACATGTTGTAACTCTTCCACTTTGTGATATATCAAGTTCTTGTAACAGTAATAAGAGATACAATCAACTCTTTATTTCAGGACAAATAAATTACCTTTTCAAAAATGAAATGTGATTGCTAACATTTTAACAGCGTGCAATGTAATTCCCTCCTGCTATTCTCAGAGTGCAATCTGCTGTGATGACACAGTTTCTGAATATTTGATTTTGCTGAAATTATTTTAAGAGCTTCACACCCTCTGTGCATGCTGACCTCAGTGGAAATTCGGTGCTAGGGCTAAGAGCAGTGAGTGATCCCTTTACTTTCTGGAAATAAGCCTCAGACACTGAAACTCTGGGCCTCAATTTGCCCTTTTGTGCCTGGCTCTGATCTTGGTGTGGGGATGCTGAATAGTTTTAACACTGTTTATGTTTACTTTGAAAAAACAACAACAAGAATCACCACCAAATAAAAAAAACCCAAAAACCAAAAAACCAAACCAAAACAAAGAAAAATTTCTTCTACTGTGTGTGCTTGACCCTCAAGTCCTCTTGTATGAAAACCCCCCTCAGGGTTTTGTGGAAATTATGCAAGGGGAATGACTGGTAGGCTAGGGTAGGACCTATTGTAGAACAAATGCACAATCAGATCCCAAATCCTCCTAGAACAGGTTTAGTGTGAGGTGCATTACACCTGCAAATCTCTACAGGGAAACAAAATCAAAGGAAAAAAAAAAAAAGGAAAAAGAGAAAAGAGAAAAGAAACAAAAAAACCCTCAAGAAGCCAAAACTGAGACTGCTCAAAATTTGTGCAAGTGAATGTCCAAGCAGAAAATCACTACAAACAGCATTTGTGCCTCACATCTGCACGGCAGATGTAGCCAGGAGTGCTGGTTTGGTCTTTTGGAGTGCAGTGGTCTTTGAATGTTTGTGTCCCAGTCAGCAAAACCAGCTCCCATGTGGGGCGACATGCGCTGGGGTACATCACAGCACCAAGCCTGACAAAGTTCAGAAAGTGTTTGGATGATACCCTCAGGCACATGGTGTGACTCTTCGGGATGGTCTTGTGCAGGGCTAAGGGCTGAACTTGATGATCCTGATGTGTTACTTTTAACTCATCATATTCTGTGATTCAGTGATGGTATACCACTGGATTTGAAGAACAGGGTACACCACATCCTCTGGTACATATATCAAAACAATGCATCTTCCCACATGGGGTTCTGTGCAACAGTCACAACATAGGTCCCAGTTTTGCAGGGAGAAGATTTTTCTACTGGTTTGGGAGGTTATCCTTTTGTTTGGGTGCTTATTTTAGCTCTAGTGAAGGGACAGGCTGATGTTCAGTGGGTTCACACTATTTATAGAAAAAATTCAAAGACTTCAATCATCCTCCTTTCCTTTCTTAAACACAAAAGCACATTTCTACAGCAGGATCACATGGGAGAAAAGATGTATTACCACTTCAGTTTTGTAAGACCTTAACGTGGTCATTCATTTTAGAAACAATAGTTACAGACTTCAGATTTCTTCTTTATTCAACTTTCTATCTAATTTCTAATCTTCTAATAACCTTAATTAAATGCTGAGTAGTTTAGCATATTATTAAATAACTTTCATAGGATTTCTTAAATTTCTGATTACATCATGAGTACAGATTATTAAACATTCCATTAATTTTGAAATTATGTTTAAGAGGATAATACCAAAAATATGTTGGTAACAAATTTAACTAAGCTGTGTTAATTGAGTCAGGGGATAAGAAATGAGATTTAAAGAGTGAGAAATGAGTGAAATCAATGCCTGCATAGTTTTAAAATCAAGTGGATGAGGACAATGGTCACAATGGAAGAGGTGGGGGGATCAAAAACTGAATGAATGGATCAAATTGAAAATTCACTCAGTTTTAGGCCATGCATCTGTCTTTCATAGAAATGATTTGCAATGACATCTGATGTGATGCAGTTAAACACAAGAGGTAAAAAGTGCTTGCTATGGATCAATAGGCTACACACTGCTCATTGTCAGGCAAAGGTATGCAACATGAATGTACACAGAAAGGTCTGCTCAAAAGTTGCCACATCTGACAGCATTTTGTCCACTTATGTGTATAAGCACAGCAGATCAACCTTTAGCAAGTCTGAGTTGCTCAGGTTGGGATCATTGAAGTGATCAATGAAGGGATCAATGAAATGATAAATGGAGTGGGAGTGAGACTGCAATGGTTTTGTTGCCTTTGGTGTACCATGCCAAGTGTAGGCCTTTCCAGCATAATTTGCCTGTCCTTGTTTGTGACATTTACTAGTCAGCATAGCATGAATTTTTGCTAGATTATTTTCCTTATAGATCTGAAATATTGGTTGTGGGTTAATTGCTACAGCTTTTCTGGTGACCGTTTTCTTAATGGCCATCTCTCATATCCTGACCATGCAGAGACTTTTACTTGGGTTGTTCCCAGCTCACCACCCCTTGTAGCAGGAACATGTAAGAGGCAAGATTTTTTTTAATTTGTGTTTCCTAAACAGTAACCAGAGAGTAAATGAGTAACCAGAGACATTCTCATGCTGGAGGAACTTCTGGAGTCATCAGTACTTACAAATATTACAGCACCCTTTGCAGTTTCCTACTGGGGATGTGAGAGGAAACCAGTACTTGTGAAACTGAGACTGGGGAGAAGAATGACGGCAAAGCAAACAAAAAGCGATGTGCAAAACTTAATCTGTCAGGAAGGGGTGATGGAGGCTATGTGACCTTGGACAAAGACAGCTATGGACATAGACAGCCTGTCAAGGACAGGACAGGTGACCCACATGACAAACATCAGGTTGGCTACCACATGCATATTGCTTGCACATCAATTCCTTACACTTAGTACACACTTCCTTCCCTGGAATGTTTGCTGGTTTCAGAAGTTTTGTACTGATTTAGGGCATAAAGAGAAATCTAAAACATCATACATCTGAATGAAGTTGGGGAGAGGCTGCCTGCAAAAATGCAGCTCTTGAATCCCAGAGAGAAAAGCATAAAATGAATTTGAATTTAACCAAGAAGAATAAAATACTGTAATGACTGATGGAAAGCCTAGTTTTGCAGGCTTAGTTATGTAGATTGGGATTTAGTATGTACCTTTTTCTTCCAACCTTAACAGTTTTAATTATTTTTACAAACCAAACCAAAAAACTATCACCAAAAAAACCCACCAGCAATTCAATACATCCTTATCCACTATTAATAGAAAAATCAAGTTATCACAGATATTTGAAAACAGAAATTATAAAGAACATATTGCATTCACACCAACTATATACAAAGCAGAATGTTAATAACATTAACCTTTACTCTATCAGATATTTTTGAGAAATACCACTGTATTTTTTGCAAGGGCTCATATCTGTCACTTAACTGACATGTGAACTTTGCGAAGTTTGCCAAATCACTGAGGCCTGAATACCATTCAGCAATGTTAATTTTGTTTTCCTATTCCAGCTTTTACACAATTATTCTCATGGCAATCATTCTAGCCTTGAGTATTAATAATACTTCAAGTGGTTTGTTGATATCAAAAAAATTATGTGTGTCTACATTAAGAGATTCTGGAATCTAATGGGAGAACCATGCATATTATTAAGCTGAAATGTCTACTTGTTTTCTCCCAGTTGGGAAGTAGTACAGGGTAGTATCATGGCACATGCATTAATTTTATTCCTTCCACAAATTTTAACACGTATTATTTTTGCAGATTTTGTCTTTGCCTCCTACCCAATATCCAAGAGAGTTAAAGAAAATTTTGCTGCAGAAAAGATCTCAACCTTAACACTTAGGATCCTCAATAATTCTCAGGTGAGCTGAGGAAGAAGAGCATGGGCGGTCTGCTCTGGAGAAGAATAAGAAAAGAAATGAAAGTTCGGTACGATGAAATCTCAAGGACTAACAGGCAAAAATAGAGAAAGTAACTTTCCTGGCTCCTATATTTCAATCCTACAGACTGGGGATGCTTACTCTGGAGGTTCTAGCAATAAATAAAGAGCACATTTAAAATGAGGAGGATACAACCAAAGAGTAATGAAAAACATGAATCCCAATAACTCTTCCTCAGTGTTGTTATCTCATTAAAAATTAGTCTGTAACAGATTTCTTCCTAAGTCTGTGGATTTTGTGCACATTATTTTCCACAGTTTTTATTTCACAGTACTTGCTTTTTCAGATTCCAGGACTCTGCTTTTCTTTTTTTTTTCTTTTCCCCCCAGGGTCCAGTGGGACTTTTTATTTCCTCAGGATCCAAAAAAGTGTAAGCAGCACACTGCATTGCAAGCTGAATGTTTGTGTGGGTGTGAGCTGTGTGGGAGCATTTTATCCAGTACTTCATAGATACTCTGAAGGCTAAGTTTAAAATTGGGATTGTTGATGTTTGCAGATGGGAAAGCATAGTGGGGCCTCATCTGATAGTCTGAGGAGACACAAGGCAGTACAAAATGAGGGTTAGGCTTATGTGACCACTATTTTTATTGCTTTACTTTCTGAGTTCCTGTATGTTGGTTTTGGTATGTGTCTGGACTTCACAACATGTACCTATCACAAGTTTTAGGTTAACATCAATTAACGGCTGTGGCTCTGAAGTCTGGAGTTTAGAGTGGGTGCTGAGTCTCAAGTGAAGTCCTGGGAGGAACTGCATTAGAGGAATGGTGTGGGTTCAAAATAGAACTGTCATTTCACTCTGGCTCACCCAAAGGTTACAATAAAACATCTACTGTATTTAGCTGAAGGTGAAGTTACTCCTCCAGCTCCAAAGAAGAAAATGCATATTCACCAGTATGTGGATGGAGAAGATGTATGTGGTGAGCTCCACAGCCCATCACCCAAAGCAGGTCCCAGGAGAAGCCTTACCTGTCATTCATGCACAATGCAATCTGGCTGGCTGTGCATCTGCAGGACTTCAGTGAGGGCTGTGATCCTCCCCACTGTATAAAGGCTTTCTGAGTTGAGGAACCCATCTCTCTCCAGGGCAAAAGGAGGTATTAAGGCAGACAGGCACACACTGCTTGATTTGAACATCACATTGTCCAGACAAGTCAGTGCCAGCTACCTAATATATTCTGACAGATCTGGTGGCCAAACATAACCGTATATACCTAGCTGCAAATCTACATATAAATTGATCTTTTCAGTATCTGTCCAGTCCATCTTAGTTTTAATTTGACCCACCTGCTCTTAATAAATAACTCAGAACCCTCTCCCTCCCCACTGAGTAACTGTGGTCAAGACACCCCTAGGTTAGACATCTCATTTATGTCCTACCACTAGATGGGATGAAGACAGCCTTTATTTCAGTAGTACTTTTTCTGTCTTTTTTCCCTCCCTCTTCTCAACAGCATAGATGTAATTTTTGTCAGGATAACTTCTCTTGTGTCTGAATTCTTCTTTGTGCTCTTCCCAGCATTTCAGGCAGTGCTGCACTGCAGCATCACACCCCTCTCTGGAATGCTATTCCCTCAAGACTCCTGTGGCACTGAGACATGGGTAATGTTTTCTGAGCTTCTTCCTCTATTACCACGTTTTCTATAGAGGATCAAAATGGATTATTTTCATCTTGACATGCAAATGCCTAGCTGTGCTCTTGGTTGAGGTCTCAAAATTGACTAAATAAGTGAAAGATATGGGGGTAGTAGCTTTTTGATATCACATATGGAAGAGGCAGTCTTATTTCTCAAGAAAAAAACCTGAAAAATATAGTCTGTTATGCCTTGAAAAATAATAATAATAAAAAAGCCTAAGAAAAATATTGCCTTATGCACTTACTGAATACTGGATTCACATACAGTCACTGGTCTGCACAGGGTCAAATGAATACTGTGCAGCACGACATCTTGCTGTTGTACTCCAATCTGCCCATTTGCCATGTCAGAATATCAATGTGAGGAAAAGACACATGAATAATTTTTTTGAAATCAGAATACACCCCCAAGTATGAACATTTAATAAGCAATGGAATTAGAACAGGAATAGGAAGGATTTCTAATGCTGCTTGGGAAATGCTTGTAGAGATAAAAAGTCAAATTCTTCATCAATTTTCACTCTGCACTAACCTAATTAGGTAAATGAAATATTATGATTTGTAAACCATTGAATAATACAATTCACAGAATATGTCAATACACCATAAGTTATTGTGCGGTCTCATGTTAACATGAAAGAAATGGTATCTGACCATGAAAGCACACACTGACTCCTGGTTCCTAATTACTGTAATATTCTTTTTCTGAAACAACTGCAGTGACAAAATACCATCAAGAAATTGCTTCATGGCTAGCATTCTCAGCAAATCCTCATGACTATTTAGTCAAGTGAGCAGCCCAGAAAGTAAGTTGTTAGACTAAATGAACATTATAGCAGATAAAAAAATCGTCAGCCTGGGAACTGAACTAATAAGGGGGACAATGGATGTGAAAATGAATGCACAGGTTTGAATCTTGGGAAGAAAAAAAGGAATGCACAGATACTGAAATTAGCTCATGAGACTAAGGTAAACAGGAAAAATCCACATTCTTTATTATGTTGCACATAGCTGATGAGTGCAAGACTCAGCAGTGATAGCTTATGCACGCCTCTACACATTAAAACTTGAGACAGTGTTTCTGGTAGGCAGTGAATTAAGTGTGGACTGACAGTTTAGCAGCCTGGTGCTATTGCTGGCTTGTGAAACGTTCCTTGTTTTTGGCTTGGGCGAAGGAAAAGTGGCAAGATGGGGTAAGGCAACCTGGATGCATTCTTCAAAGCATTCCTGAGGAATAAACAAGCTATTTGTAAGAGGCCTGGAAAGCGCTCCAGTGCAAGGTCCCAAGGCAGTTAAGTGGAGTGAGGAGTCAGAGGGGAAAGGTGATAAGCCACATTGGGCTTGCTCTGCAGAGCCTCTGGCTGCTGTTTCAACTGAGGTTTTGGACACAGTCCACTGACAAGCCTCCTGCCAGGAGATTTGTTACTATGACAGCTTTGCTTAGGCAGGATTTTATTACAAAAATTGTCTCAATTTTCCTTTTGTTTTATTAAAATCTATCCCACCCTTCCCTTCCACCTCAGGAAGAGGAATATTTTGTATATCTGGGTGAAACACACAAACAAATTCATTTTCCATGGATAATATATTCAGAGTGATTTGCTTTTCAGAATCAGGAGCTCAAAATCATGAATTTATTATGCAAAGTAATAATTGCAAATTATATTGGCAAACTCCCTTCCAGAAAAAGAAAAAAAATGTTTTAATATAATGAAAAGGATTAAAAAATACTGGCTATTAACTTGGGGCTACTGAAGATATTTTAGGAAGTTATATATCTCTGTTCCACCTAAACCACCAGAGGCAGTAGTTTTCATTTTAAAGGTCTAGTGAGATGCCACAATTAATAGGCCCACCTAACAGCATATGTCATGCTTGTATAGAGCAGTAAGACAGGGAAAGAAAGTGAAGGAAATGCTTAGTGTCATAAAAATTTGCATCTCTTTCTAGTTCATTTTTTAGTGCCAAGATATGAAATATATCAGGGTCAGAACATGAAAGGATTTGACTCCAATTTTTGTGTCAAACAAGTCTATGCCTTTAATGGGATAACTGGACAGCATATTTTGACTTTATGAGTCTTACAAAATCTGAAATGCCTCATTAACACTCCCCAAGAACGACTGCAGCAGCTCAGCTGCTCCAAGTGAAACTAGTGGAAGGTGGCTATCCCTCCTTCAAGATGCCCACAGGTTCCTTGCTGAACTTGGTCCTTTATGACCAACAGCAGAAAGGGGCCCTGACAGTTGCCAGGGTTGGAGTCTTTAATGCAGTGCATGGGATTTATTTGGTCTACTAGATCTGTATGTTATATCAGGTGTACTCACTCAGGATTAATTTTTAATCATGGTTTACATAAAAAAAGCATGGCTCTACTGCTATAAAAGCAATTTTCCTCTCCGACATGCTTGTACCACTAGGAAATATTCTGTGGTAGATTAGATTCTCCAGGATAGATGAGGTTTATGGGTAACTGAGAAAAATAAAGATAATATGCTTGTAAACCTTACAAGTAATAGTTGCGGTACTAATGGTGTCATTCATAGACATGGCACTGTTAGGAAGTGATGGAGCTTAAAACTCTAGGGACACTTTTAACATAATTTTTATTGAAAGTGTTATGACCTGAGTGCAAGGATGGGATTCAAGTGATCTACAAGTTACACTCCTGTCTCTCTCACACATGCTGGCTGTGCTCTTGAGACAGTCCATAGTGCTTCCCTTCCTGTAAGAGAGATTCTTGAGAATCAATGGCTGCTACCAGCCCAGGAACAGCTTCTCCAGAGTTTGTGCTGTGAGAGCCTCAGTGTATTTGGGTTTCCAAGCCATGGTATCAAGCATTTAAAATTGTGCATGCATGTAGTTAAAACTCTAAGTGATGTGCCTTGGTGAGGTAGGGATAAGTGTGATAGTTATTTAGCATTTGGAAGGACTTTGAAGACTTAGGAGCTGTGGGAGCTTACACTCCACTTCAAGTGAAAACAAACTGTCTAACACTTCTTCACTTTTATTCTCATAACTTGCCTTATCGACAATCATTGCTGTGAAAGGAGCCCCACCTTGCTGAAAAAGGTCATAAAAACCCCCCAACCAACCAATCAAAAAAAACCCAAAAAACCAAAAAACCCCAAAAACCCAAAGAGAGGCAATTGAGATGTTTAGTGTGCAAACACTGAATTTGTCGATCCACTTCTGTTTCACTGAACAACAAAACTGTATTTTGTTTTTCAAACAGAGTAACAGAGATCATAATTCATAGATTTTTACACAGATCCCAATGACAACATGCCTTAGGATTGAAAAAAGGAACAGTCTGCAGCCTTTGGCCTTGCCCACCTGTGTTATCAATAGCAGATACAAAGGTAAACCTACTTCTCAGGTGTTGAAACACAGTTCCTCTAACTGGACATCAAGCTGTAGTTTGGTCTTGGTCTTTCCAGTTACGTGAGGACACAAACCAGCTAAATCTTAGACATGCACTAAGTCCAACTAAAAGCGTAGATAAAATCAAAAAAGGGAATCTGAAATCAGCAAAACTCAACAGAACTGAATAACTACTCAGCCAAATCCAATTCTTTTGGTATTCATAGAGTTATACTTGTGAGGAAGCTATTTTGGGAATCACTTTGGGTCATACAAAATCTGCTTCATTTGGCAGTGTTTTGATATGGTTTGAAAAGTTCTAGTCACTTTTGTTACTTGTTTTCTGTAAAATTGCTATCACGATTGTTGACCTCAGTAGCAAAAAATGAGTTAATAAGACCTGTGTCACTGAGAATTCATTGCTCCAACAAAACTCATGCCATAATGTTTAACTATAAGTGTTGAAGTACTATAAATAGTTACTGAACTCTACATGTCAAATAAATGGACAAGTGTGTCTTACACCCTGCTAAAGTACAACATTGTCAGGCAAAGTTTAGTAGAGGTTCTAGTATGAGCAGAAGAAGTTCAAATTAAAAGCCATATTGACAGCTTCCAAGTTGCAACATAGCAATAATGTAAAAATGGAAAGTCAGGTGTGTATTTCCTTACTAGAGTCTCAAATCTGATTTTAAGGCTTTGGTTTGCCCTACTGCCTGGAAAAATGCAGTATTGTCTGATTTTACCTTATTTACCTTTGAAATGTTTGGTGGTCTAGCCTGCTTTTACTGCTGACAGAGAGGACAGATCAACCCATGCACTGTGTAAGGGAGGCAGGCTCTGGGTCTCTGGCTTCTGAAGATGCCAAGGTGATCCTGGACCAAAAGGCCTCCAGGGTTGATATCGTGCAAGTGGCTTTGGTATGCAACGCACAATGCTGAATGTCATCTACCCTGCACCTCAAAACAGGTTCAAAACGTCAGGCAGAAGCATCTCTTCACTCAGTAGACAAACAACCCCAAGAGTGTAGGTCATATATTTTTTTTTTTCCTCATGGTACTGAGAAAGGAAACACTATTTTCTGTTAAAATACTTTGGGAAGAGGAGATAGAAAGTGATAGTGTCTACCCCTTTTTGTAATGGAATAGCCTTACTGACAGAGCAGTCATGGAGGAGGAAGGATGAGTCCTGTTTTCCCTTCTGCCTCTGCCTGCTCAGACCTGTGTTTCCCGCCCTTTAGGGAGGATTCAGGATTCACAGAGCCAGCCCATGAAGATGAAAGCAAGTATGGCTTGAGGGCTCAAGGCATCCTTTTAGTTCTACTCTCCTCCCAGGATGGTTTATTTAAAGACTGTTTCATGTAAGCATACACAGTTCTGGGACTGGATGACAGTACGACGTGGTTTCACTGCTTTCTGCTGATCCACACAACGTGGACTGTGCCTTGCAAAAAATATATGAAACACACATATTTTTGTATGAATTGAAATTGAAGGGACTGGGACTATTCAATTAATAAAAATAAGTAAGAAGAAATATAACAGCACAATTTGAGGTAATGAACTGTACTGAGAAGGTAAAGCAGGTTCCTCTGTTTATCCATTCCAGAGAAGAGTTTAATGAAGCAGCAAGGAGGAAAAAATATAATCAGAGCAATTTTTATTTTTTGAAACAAAAGCTGTAATTAACATGTTGTACTCATTGCTACTTGGTGTAACTTAGGCCAAGAAATTAATAGGATCCAGAAAGTATTAGACAGCTATATGCATAATGAAAATATCAATAAGACACAATAGGTAGAATACTATCTCGAATCTCCTTATAGAATAGTTTACCACTTAATACCAAGCGAATCCTGCAGATTTCTGTCTAGTCAAGGACTTTGTGAAGCACTTCTCTTTTTGTTTAGAATCTTTGCTACTCTTCTTTTCTGAAAAAAAAAAGAAAAGGCAGCTAAAATATAATTCACACCTCTGTATTATGGCTTACATAGAAGACTGATTTTACAGAGTTATGTGATACTTGTATATGTCTTAATTTGTCATTTTTACACTGTAATTAAAATTCGGCCCTGGTAAACAAAGAGAGGGAGAAGC
Source organism: Scytalopus superciliaris (assembly GCA_013400415.1). Classification (NCBI taxonomy): domain Eukaryota; kingdom Metazoa; phylum Chordata; class Aves; order Passeriformes; family Rhinocryptidae; genus Scytalopus; species Scytalopus superciliaris. Next base: position 33,295 of record VXBX01007128.1, read on the forward strand.
ACAATCTGACCACCTACCTTGGATTGAAATGTTGGAGCCATTTCCATGAGAGGCAATCCACAAGAATGAGGGTTTGATTTTCCACTAGTAGTGTATTCTGATGTGCAATGGGAATTAGCTGCAAACAAAGATCTTTGCAGAATGGCAGCAAAACAATAATGCAGTGAGAGAAATGGACAGCTATCAAATTCTCCAGGTGTCATTTCATGAGGGTTGAGAATAAACCTTTCCCCTCCACTGTATTATTAGGTGCACAGTGATGCTTGGAAAATCAGAGAGCACTTCAGGTCTGGGCTCTTCTTCTTCTCCTTGGACACAGTTATTCAGAAATAAATAAAGACAGATTTTAAAATAATTGTTAAGGTTTTGTAATTGGTTTCAGTGTCTGGGAGAACAGAAAAGTTAAGGGAACACTAACTCACGTATTTTATTAAGTCAATAGATATTTACTGTCTGTAGTAAATGTTGAATCAAAATTTAATTTTAATTTGTATAGTCTTTTTGTCTCTGATCTCTTTTTTTGCTGGTCTCTTGGGCCATTTGCATCTTCCCATTCCTGAGGAAAACTGCCCTTCTCACCCCCTAACATGACCCTAGTAGTGAGAAGGCCCACTGACTTTCTGTTGGTACTGAATATATTGTTTTACAGTTATAAAAGCATAGAAAGGTCTTGTCTTGCTACCAAAACCACTATCTCACATTGCCAAATTCAGAGAAACAGTCACACCATCTTTATATCCACTACAAAGAGCTGAGCATTGACTGGACTTGAGTGTTCTTGTGCCCTCAGGTGTCACCAAATTTTTGCAATCGAAAGGTACTCAGTGTCTTTGGTGACCAGCAATAAAGAAATAATTTTGTAGTTAGAGCTCTATGTACAAATACAAAATTACCAGCTAAATTCAGTTCTGAAAGGTATTTAATAATTCCATAGTCTCTTTGCTCTCAGTTTATAATTTGTCACAATACTTTATTACTGTTTGCAAAAGTAACAAAAGGTATTACAACAAGGATTCTTTGGGCAAATTAAACCTGTTTCAAGATTTCAAATGCAGGCATTTGTCCTCTGGGATTAGACATCAGCAGCCTGTGGAATTATTTCTGACATTTCAACCGTCATACACTCAGAATAACTAAACAAGCTGGTGCTACTCTTTCCCTGCTCAAAGAACAACTTTCACAGAACCTTCCCAACCTATTAGTGTCAAGAAATTGTGCTTGGAAAGTTCAGAATAAGAAGAAAAGTCTTCTGCAAGTGAAAGGCAGAGATGTTATCACACATCAATGATTGCACTGGGACGTCTGGTTGTAAACATATCTTTAGCTGGTGTAAATTGGAATTAAATAACTGATGTAGATATATTGATTTTGTTCAGGATTTTCACCATAGGAGTGACTAGATTTATAACTGTGAGAATCTGGACTTAGTGTTCTAAAAGTAAGTCACATGGTATTAGGTGGAAGGAGAGAAGGACTGCTTCTTTTCCTCTTCTTTGTTTGAAAAAGTAAATTTTAAAGCATATAAAATTTTCGTCATAACCTATTGCACTCTGTGATTTTCAGCCTTTTCTTGAAACTCCTAGCTCAAAGTTTTGAATCTCCCAGTCAAAGTTTTCATTTCAGCATCTCATTCCAGGGCAAACATAGTCAAACTAGATTAACTGTATTATGTAAATACTATAGCATCAGTGAACAAAAACCATGGGCTACCTCATGTTTAGAGGATAATAGCATTTTAATATATATATTAANCCTACAAGGATATTTTGCAATTATAGGAGGTTTCTTGATGTAACACGGTCTCACACTGAAATCTACAATCAAACACCTGAACTAACAGAAAAGATAAAACCACCAAAAGGGAGCTTTTAGAAACAGAAGGACATAATCAGATAAATGAAAAAGAAAGTTTTAAAAAGGATTGCAGAGAAGTAACAGGAGATATTGCTGCTATGTTTCTTATTTAATTGTCGTTTTCCTTCAGTAGAAGTTCTATCAGCTGGGGAGAGTTACTATCTTCTTTAAAACTGGGTCTAGTTTCTCTGAAATCAGATTCTTTATTCCCAGGACTCTGCTCCACAATGCAAGCACAAACACACATCAACTGCTGCACAGTACTTTAAAGAGTTAGCAAGGACCTACCAAGCATTCTGGATCTTCTTCCATTATTTTCACTGAATGATTTTGAAGTTGGGGGAAAAAAATCAGAAAAAGGAAGTAAATATTTTGAAAGTCTCACCTAAGGAATAAAACCCCTATTGCTAATCAGAGATGAGACTGTAGGTAAGAAGTGCTAATAGGAAGAATGATCCCTTTACCACAAATAAAGCTTTAAAAAGTACTTGGATTTTCACTCTGATCGATAAAGTGAGTCCTATGCACTAAGCTGCCATTAGCCTTACTTCTCTCAGGGTCAGGTGCAGTCCTGGCTGCTTCTGCCTTTAGGCAGCAAAGCATGAAAGGTGATTTCACCTATGATGGAGTCCCCTTAGTGCTGTGCTGTGGATAAGTTGGGTAGAAACATGTGAATGAATAAACCAAGTTTGAAATTCTTGGATTAATTCCAAAATTAGTTTTTTTTTTGGTGGTTATTGTTACTGAGCCTAGATTTGTGCTGTTTTCTAGTGTGCATGTATGTATGTGTGTATCTGTGTGAAATGCAAGCTATTGCAGACAGACATTGACTTTTTGTACATTTATCCTGTGGCCTTAAATACTTAATGAATAAAAGCATTATCAAGCTTCTTATAAAATAAAAAAACAGTGGAGCCATAAACTGCCTCTGCTGCAAAGGTGTCTGTGTGGCTGAGAGTTGTTAATAATGCTTGTGGTGTTCCTCTCTTGACACCAGCAAAACCAGAAACCATCTCAACAAAGAGGCAGCAAAATTTCAAGCAGTCTTGTGCAACTGTATGAGAAAAGACACGCTTTCCTGTCTACCTACAAGTTGTCTTTTGGCTTGTATGGCATCAATTATTGCCAATGGAAGTGCTACACTGAATACTCTGAGGAAAAGAAGGAAAAAAAGGTGTACAGGTGCAATTTACCATGGTGAAAAAGTCAGAAAGTTTCAGGCCATAACTTCCTAATGCTTTACAGTTTTCCAGATTTTTAGCTACCTAAAACTCATGCTTCCTTGCATTTTTCTAGAGGAACATAAAACAGAAATTGACTGAAATAAGTGAGGCAGAGCTTCTCAAATGTACAGTTAGATAAGTCAGGTTGCTGTGGCTGTAATACTTGGAAACTTTGACGACACTTTTGACAGTTTCTCATAGCTGTCAACCGAAGAGAAACTGAGACTGTGGAGAAAGAATCTTTCCCCTCTGTTTCCTTTCCTTCACCCCAAAGCAGTGAGATTTACTTCTAGGTAAGAATGCAGAGTGAATCTCCATACTTGTATCCCACCAGCAGAGATGGCCAATATTCCAGGGAGAAAGATCATTCAAAGTTTGCCATTAATTTACCCTGACTCTTCATCTATCCTCATTCATTAACCTATGTATAAGTGCATGCAACTGATTAGATGTTTCCAGTACTAGAATTTCAGAAAATTGTGTTGTAGTAGGAATGAATCCTTGCCCACCAGAACAATTTGTTAATTTTGCTGTGGGTGTTAGAAGTGTGAGAAGGTCCATGAGCAGTCCTGGGAGATAAGCTCATCTTTCTGTGTGTTTTCTTTCTCTGAGAACATATTTTTTTTTGGTGTTTGTGGGGTTTGGTTCCCCCCCTCCCCCTTTTTTTTCTTTTTCTTTTCAGCGGGGAAGGAAAATAAGAGGAAAACAAGACTGGGTGGGATGGCTTGCGAATACAGACAGGGTTTGCATAAAATAGTAGTTGAGATATTCACCCAAAACATCAGAGGATCTGTCCTAATCCCTGAGTCAGTTATAAAACAGTATGAACGTAGAAGACAGAGCTGAGCATTTTTGGAGACATGAGGTTGGATACCAGCTTCAGAGAGACACATACAGATCTGAGTTGCAGCAGAGCAGACACAGACATCAACTCAGGGCTAAGGATTTCCCAAGACACTTTAATATTAGGTAACTTTATTTACTTTTTATCCTTCTAGACTTTTCTGAAAACCTGGTTCTGCCTGTACAGTGTTCACAAGCAAAGAATTGTGGAAGATATATGTAGCTGAGTACTTTGTAGTAGACAGCTTTCAAAATGAATGACCTATTTTTAATTTTTCTGTCTAGAAAGAGAGAAGTTATTTTTTTCAACCTTGATATTGGGAGTAGGGTGTGTAATTTATGTGTGGCCCTTATGTGGGGGCAACAACTTCATTTGATTTTCACAAGCAGACATAATTAATTTTGGATAAATATCTTTTGAACAGCAGACTAGATAAAACTTGGCCACTTTGATTTCCAAAGTGATTCTGAAGATGCTGAGAGAATAAGGCAAACAAGGTTGCCTTTAGTAGTCTATTCTTTTGTACTGATCACATAATAAGGATGTCAGTCTATGTGCCAGACTTAATATCACTTTCTTGCACAAGAGTGGAAGCCCAAAGAGAATCTGTGCTTTATGGTGACCCTTGTTACCTCTATCTCCTACATGCAGCAAAATACAGCATAAAAATTAGGCCACTCCTTGCCTTATATTCCTCAAATTGCTCTATATTTCTTAGCTGCCTACAACCACAAACTTTAAAAAGTGTTAACAATTCAAAATGATAAGGAGAGAAGGCAAGACACCTACAATACATTGCAATAGTCTTGCCCAGAAAGAGAAATCTCTTTCAAATGAAGAGGTGTTGGTTGGGTATCCAACCTGTAATGAAAACACCATCTTTGTTGTATCATTCTTTGTTTCCTCACCTTTTATATCCATGGAGGGAAATAAATACTTCTGGACGAATGGGACTAAATTTTAGACAAAGTTGGATGAGTTGAGTTCCACATATTTTTTACAGCTAGATGTTTTAATGAGGAGTATAAAACAAAGCTTCTCCATGGACACCCTCTGGCCGCGGGGGAGAAGCTTCCGTGCCCCTATGAAGTTTCAAGCTATGCTGGCAGTGGTTTGTACCTCCGGTAGGGTCTCCCATGCTAGTCAGGTCTCACCTGAAGTGTCAGACAAAGTGTGTCCATGGGCAGGATGGGCTCGCAGCCTCCTGGCAATCATCCTAGGAGAAAGACAACTCTAACTTCAAACCCGGGCAGATGGAGCTCACTTAGCCCTGTAAGGCCATCCATCTATGAGAAGGNAAAACAAAGTCCCTGTCAAATAAAGATAAATTTTACAACACTTTATGGTAATACCTACACATTTCCTGAAAGACATGAGAAAGTTTCAAAAGGTTATGATATCATTTTATGTGTGATGGTAGCTGAGAGAGACAGAACAAGGATTAGGCAACAGATAGCAACTTTATCCTGTATTCTTAAATAGCCTTAAAAATTTTCTGTCAAAGAATTGGGCATACTAAGAACACTAATGAGATAGTAAACTGGACTCAATATACAAAGATTTGGCTCAGGAGAGATACTATACTCACTAGGGTCCTTTCTAGACTCTTTTAGATTTCTGGCTTGTGGTCAAAGGTTAAGAAATATATGTTCAGCAGTGTTTTGTTGCATGCACTTGCATCACGGAGAGAAAACCTGATGTTAACTATTTCTACATGTCAAGTCATATAACAGCGGAAGGGACAATTATGGCAAAAGCAGGTGAAACTGTGGCCCTGTTGGTGACAAATGCAAATTGACTTTGATGCTTTCCAAGTAAAATTTGTAAATTTCTTCATTGAACATCATGTTCTTTGTCTCAAGCATCTAAAATCATAAATGTCTCAAATGAACATGGCCCCAAAAGGCATATGAAAAGGTAAGTGTTCAACCACTATTGCTAAAACTATGGGTTTTTTACAAGAAAGATTAGCCCTGACTAGGAAGTCTATTGTGTTACACAATCACAAAGCCCAGTTGATCTGTCAGCACCATACAGGTAATTTAGAGTAAAATGCTCATCTCTAATCTGCCTTGAGGTTCACCTGGTGGTTTGTAGTCACTATACGCATCTGTTGAGGTCAACAAACCTGACAGAAGAGTATGTGTCAAGGTGACCCTAACTGGTGCTTTGATTAATTGACTTTATAATGTGTCTCTGAAGAAGAAGAAAAAAAAGGGAATATATCACTAACTTCTTTTGAAAGAACTGTACCTCAATGAAGTTTAATTATTTTTCTAGATTAAACCATTACAACCTCTTCCTATGCTAACAAATATTATCTTAGCTCAGGTTTAGTACTAGTAAAAAGATACTTATGTATTGACCTCAAATAAGTTATGCTAGTGCTTGTTTATGTGTGGTGCATTCTGGAAAGGGTTGTGTCTCCTCCATTGGAATAACCTACAAAAAAAGGCCTTACATTACAAAGTGTTGAATTTCTGAGTACCCTGACTTTGTAAGACAATAAATTATCACTGAATACTTACAAAGAGTTCTGAGCAATTCACAAATATCCAACTATTTTTTTCTAAATTTAGCTTTTTAAAAAACTGAACAGACAAAAAGACAACAGCAAAATCTTAAGAAGATATATAACCTCAAGATATGTGAAGTGTTCAACTATATTTAAATACCTCCAAAGAACTGAGTGGTCTTGCTTTATCATTTTACTCAACCAGAATGTTAATGTTCCTTCTCATTCTGGGTATAAGACCATGTTATTTGCACTGGTTTCCAAGTATGACAGATTCCAGCCCAATCTGATACTGCAGTGACTGTTCATTTCCCACTGGTGATCACCCCCTCATCTTATGGCTGCAAAGGGAAACACAGAGATGGATCACAAGACTTGCTCTAATAATAACGTATACTTTACATGTATCCATATCCTAGCACTGAGGCTAAAAGATTGTGGTCTGCTTCTTTACTTTGCCATTTTGTTAGCAAATCTTAAAAATTAGTTGGAGATCAGTATTATTTCTTGAGCTTGTTTCTATTTTTTTAATCTCTTGCAAAGGTGATTTGTGCAGATTACTCCATGTCAAACAAGAGCTACATAAAATAAATAGTGATATTTGTAGACAACTTGTTGACAAATGGTTGAGAATGTGATTTTAAAAAAAACCCTGAGTACTTCCCCTATCACACACAATTTGGACTCTACTAATGCAATTGCTGGTGCATGTGTTTTGTATACTGGCCCTTAGGATATTTTCATTTGTTAGGATATAGCTCTGCCAGAAGTTTCTAGTTGCTGCTTTTTCACTACTCTTTAAAAGAAGATTTTGGTATTAGCCCTCTCTGCAACGCATGAGTTTAATTAAAAATCTGCAGATGTTTTCCATAGGCTATATAGAGCAGGATTTATGTTTTATCAATGAAGGTACATTGGCTCTTACTTGAATATACAGATATACATTTCAAATAGGCGGGCAATGAATAGGTCCTTTCTCAAAACCCCCCAAAAAGTTACATTCAAGCAGATACTTTCTACAGCACTGAGAAACAAGACTTTGACTTTAGGGCTATCCCAGATCAGGGAGCTTTCACTTGTGTCATACATGCAGAGATAAGAAGGAATCTATAATATAAACAGAAAGAAAAATCTTAGTTTTCATTTCAGTTTAATGACCTCACATGCTGAGAACAGGCATGCATCCTCTCTCAAACTGCAAACCAGCTAGCTGAAAGATTGGCAAATGCCAGCAGAACATGCACGCCTTGCATTTAGTCCCAGGCAGGCAATGTTTTAATCACAACTGTGGTGATGAAAAGGCTGGGAAAGGTCACCCTTAATTCACTGCCCTAAACAAACACAACACAACATCGATGCTGCAACTCAAATCAGTTCCTGTTTCAGCTTTCTCTACACACAGAATCACAGAGTTGGTCAGGTTAGAAGGGGCCACAGAGGGTCATCTGGTCCAACCTCCTTGTTCAAGTAGCGTCACCCTAGAGCACACAGAACAAGATTGCATCCAGACAGTTCTTGAGTATCTCAAGTGAGGGAGACTCCACAAACCTCTCTGGGAAATCTACTCCAGTACATGGTTACTTGCTCAGTAAGAAGCTATTCCTCATGTTTAGGTGAAACTTCAGTTTGTGCCTGTTGCCTCTTGTTCTATTGTTTGGCTCCACTGAGAAGAGCCTGGCTCCATGCTCTTGGCACCCCCATTTTAGATATTTATACACATTAATGAGGTCTCCTCTTACTACTTGCCTCTTCTTGAGGTTGAACTGGTCCAGATCCCTCAGCCTTTTGTCATACAAGATATTCTCCAGATACTTGACCAGCTTAGGAGTTCTTCTCTGGACCTGCTCCAGGAGATTCATGTCTCTCATGTACTGAGGAGCTTAGAACTGCACACAGTATTCCAAATGTGGCCTCACAAGTGCTCAGTAGAGGGTCAGGATCACCTCCCTCAACCTACTGGCAGGGGTCTTTCTAGTGCGTCTCATGATTCTCTTGATGTTCTTGGTCACAAGGGCACAGTGTTAACTGATAGACAGCTTGTTATTCACCAGGCCCCCCAGGTCCTTCTCCTCAGTGCTGCTTTCCAGCTGGCCAGCCCCTAGCCTCTGCTGGTGCATGTGATTGTTCCTCCTCAAGTGCAGTACCCTCCATTTACCTCTACTACATTTCAGAATGTTGTTCTCTACCCAGCTCTCCAACCTATCAAGGTCCCTCTGAAAGGTCATCCAACACCTGGGGGTATTTGGTACTCTTCCCAGCTTTGTGTCTTCAGCAACCTTGCTGAGAAGGCATCTGCCCCTTTGTCCAAGTCATTGATGAATAAGTTAAACAACACTGGGACCAGTATAGAGCCCTGGGGGACACCACTGGTGACAGGCCTCAAACTAGACTCTGTGTCACTGATCACAACCCTCTGGAATCTGCCACTCAGCCAGTTTTCCATCCAACCCACACTTCTTGAGTTTGCCTATGAGAATTTAATGAGATACAGTGTCTAAAGCCTTGGTGAAGTCAAGGCAGAGAATATCCACTGCTCTCCCTTTATCCTTCCAGGTTATTGTTTCATTGTAGAAGGTAATCAGGTTGGTCAAACATGATTTACCTTTAGTGAACGCATTCTGATGGATCCTGATCCCATTCTTGTCCTCCATGTGGGTAGAAATGGCCTCCAGAATGAAATACTCCATTGCCTTTCCAGGGATTGAGGTGAGGTTGACTGGCCTGTAGTTCTCTGGGTCCTCTTTATTGCCCTTTTGAAGACTAGGGTGACATTTGTTTTCTTCAAGTCCTCAGGCACCTCTCTTGATCTCCATGACCTCTCAAAGGTGATCATGAGCAGCCCAGCTATGATATCCACCAACCGTCTCAGCACTCATGGATGCATCCCATTAGGGTCCATGGACTAGCAGATGTCAAATTTGTTTAGGTGCTCCCTGACCTCCTTCACCAAGGGAAAGCCTTCTGAAATTCACATACCCTGGTCTCCTTGGTCTGAGAGGGCTCACCTTATTGGTGAATAACTCTGCCTTCTGTGTTCTCCTTTACCAGGGTCCCCCCTCCATTTAGTAATGGGTCAATATCATCCTTTTTCCATTTTTGTTATTTGAAATGAGCTTTTCTGTTATCCTTGACATCCTTGGCCAAATGTAGTTCTAGATGGGCCTTGGCCCTTCTAGTTTCATTTCTAGTTATCCTTACCACCTCTCTGTGTTCACTCCAAATGGCCTGATCTTGTTTCCAAGTCCTGTAAACTTTTTGCTTATACTTGAATGATGACAAGAGTTCTTTAGTCATCCACAGAAATGTCTTGTTCTCTTGCCCCACCTTCTTTCTCATTGAGTTACATTTTTCTTGAGTCTGAAGGAACTGAACCTTGAGTATCTACCAACTCTCCTGGACTTCTGTTTCTTTGCAGGGTGAAGAAGAGTCTCTGGACACATGAATCTCACTGTACACTCACAAAAACAAGTCATCCAGATGCTCTTGTGTCATAGTATATCACTGAGCTTGGCCTTTTATAAACCTCAGGATGATGCTTCCCCATCATCCCAGCAAACTGCCATTTTGTGTATACTGAAAAACAGGGAAAGGAATTAAATGATTTTTAGAAACCTTTGGATTATTGATAGAAGAAGACAAAAAATTGTCCTCTTGTGTTCTGAGAACTGGTGTAAAATGTCACAGCTAGAGAGTTTCTTTCCAGTAAGTTATTTTCAGTAAATTTCATCTGCTCATTGCACATATACATATATAAATATATCAGATTTGTCTTTATATATGCTTTCTTCTCATGAAAAACATTCTGACTACTTAACAGGCATGCAGGATTCTGCATAAATTATGCTGATATACATACATATATATATACATATATGCAGTTCAAACTACAAAATATAAAATCACATCTAACTTTCAATAAACACATACACAAACTATGTGGAAGGTGAAAGATCAGGCTGGAAATTCCTTGCTGTCATTTGTGAATAATTTTTGGTTTTGTACCTTTGATTTCAACTTGGTTAAGACGTCTCACAGAGGACCACCATCAGACCTTGTTTTAACACCGCTTCAAGTCTCCAGTCTTGCAACCTGAACTGTGCAAAGATCGTCACATTCTTAACTGATGTCAGTGGGTTGTTTTTTGGTTTGTGAAGACATTTCATGGATCAAAACAATAACAGTTAACTCAACTACCCAAACAAGAACATGACAAAGCTCCACTGCAACATTTAATCTGGTCTTTGAGGTTATATTAATTTTTACTTCAAAGATGTGTGGTGTTTTTTCACAAAAAAAATTTAATACTCTTAAAGTATTATCACAACTTTAAGTGTATAGACAAACATCACACAAATATTAGAGAATGGCAGTATTTAGTATATTTGAAGTGGACTACAGCAGCAAAATGACAATACTTACAGAAAAGCTAATCCTTTCAGGACACCTATTCCTCCTATGGGATTCTTGCATGCCTGTTGTCCTTTGTATTTGCTGTCTTACATTGGAGTTTCCAAATTTGCTTGTGGGTAACATGGATATGAAAGCTTAATTAGCCACCCAAAAATTTAAACAATGCTATTTCTGTGATAGTGGAGCAAAAGTACCTACATATTTTAGAGACCTTTACAGTGCCAGTCTGCTTTCACTGTTGTCTATTTTAATATTACCTGTGATCAGAAATATGAGTACTCTCCACAGGGTACTTTTCGTATACTTTAACTGGACTCTGCCTGAAGAGATAGTTCACTATCTCTGCAGCACTTCAGCGTGCTCTCTTTTAACAGATATATCAGACATCTCACTCTTTTAACATATGGAAGACAGATGGATTGATACACCTAAATAAACACTGCATCAGTGTGCAGTCAGGTGTGCATTACAGGAAGAAATACAGAGGTTTGACATGAATAAAAGTGTCCTGTCATATGTACATGAGTTGATCTTTAGTGACTTTATCTGATCATTATTTTTCATGGCATGAACAACACTGTAAGCTTTGTTGGTTACCAGATGTTAAGTACACTGTCAGGAAGTCCCTACACACCCATAGTTTCAGTTTTTAAATATATCTTCCCTGAGTGTAAGCAAGAATGGTGGCAGACCCAGAAGAAAAGCTTTGCCTTGGGGCTTCAGAGCTCATAAATTAACACTGGAGTGCTACATATCTACAGATGGTTGTCTGAGTTAGAGTAGGATTGGAAGGTCTCAGAATGAATTCATGCACAACTGAATTCTTTCTGCATCTCCTTGGCTTATGAAAAATCACATTGCTGCACACGAACGTGCAAAGGTCAAATAAAATTTCATTTCAGGTCGTATGAATCCATCTCCAGATTTTGAATGGTCATTTAGATAACTACCAGGAATGGCAGAATACTTTGAAGAGCATCCCAACAGAATTTCTCCTTGCTGGATATACAAGGAGCTGCAGAAGGTAATCAAAACAGGTACAGTTTCTTTACCTGTTACTACTTATGCTCTTCTCCCATTCAGCAACAGCCTCATCCATGCATGTGTTCAGCACAGTTTTCTCTCTGTTCACTCAGAATGATCTGAACACAGCCGTCAAAATCTCAATCAAGGCACAGTTCTAATTACGTTTCTCTGTCATAGTGGAAAGAAACATTCTTGGAAAATTGTTCCATGACATGTCTTAACTCCCAATAGGTAGTTGTTTTGGATGAAACTTCTGTTATGCTTTAAAAAAGTGTATGTACTTCTAGTTAGCTTCAAGCTTTCACTTAAAAAAGACATTTGGGAGCAAAGGTAAGGATCACAAAGATTACCCCAAAATGTAAATTTGAATACTTAAGTATAGGAGCTTAGACTAGTGAGCTTGCTTAGCCATGGTTATTTTCTGTAAAAATCTACCCATCTGTATGACACAGAGGGATGCAGACACATTATTAATCACAAGTCATTTTTGCAGTCAGTGAAGGGGATAACTTTAACAAAATAATTATTTGCATGATAATATTAATATTGCCAGAAAAATGAATGCTGCTGAGTACAAAATGCATGTGAAACAAATGCGGGTCACGATCAGGAACTCTGGAATGTGAATATTCAATTAACAATAATAGAAAAGGTGTGGGATATGGTACATAAAGGGAGGCTGCCTGAGGGCAAATGTTCTCAATAGAGAAGCCACCAAGATATTAAAAACACCACACATGACTTTGTTTTTCAGCTCATTAAAAAATCCATGTTGAAAATAGGTTTATCTATTCTAAGAGCAAAACTAAACTTACTCCAGAATGTATGTATTAAGAGGATGTATAACTTGCACAGCATTCACAGCTAGGAAAATGTTACTACATGTGAGTGCTGTGGAAAAGCAGGGAAGAAGGAAAAATGGTAAGAAGAAGAAACATATGAAAGAAAAAAGACTTGCTAACCAGAGGTTTTCACATGGACCACGGCACCTCATCACCCACCTGCTGGTTTCTCAAGCAAACCTGCTGACATGAAAAATTTGTTCTTGGATGGTAAAATTCATAGAGTGTGCTTGGCTTGCATCAAGAGCATGGCAATTCATTCCCTACACAAACAGCTCTATCTAGCTAGGTTGAATATAAACAGACAGACTTCTTCCCTAATAATTTATACAAAGGCAAAAATAGCTGCATTCTGGAAGATCATTAGGAACTGGAAGTTGGCTTTCTTTTGTGTCTTACTGTGTTCTTGACTTTCAGGGCTGTCAGAGTCCATTGTAAACAAACTGGACCTTCATACACAGGAAGGTAATTTAGAAGTTTATTACTCTGATTCATGTAGTGATTTTTTTTCCCCTGAGAGTATTGCTACTGTTTATTTAATAATAATAATTGTAATAATAATAACAACAGCAGTAAAGATAATAATAATAAAAAAGCATTTGTATAAAGCATGATCTTTACTTAGACAAAGAATTTAGCTTCCTGCCTGCCCCACTGACTTTTGAAGTTATTTTTATAAATAAGGAGTACTCCACAGATACCAGGACCAACCTCACCAAATGCAAATGTTTGAGGATATTCTTACATGACCTGGAAATGCACTACGTTTATGTTTTCTAGCAAACAATAGCTTTTTCAAATCAATATGACTACCTTTATGAACCAAATGGAACTTATTCATATGTATTTACAGATTCACATTAACTGGTTTTTACATTATGTGACTCCATTTTTCCCCTTTTCTCCCCACTTTTAGACCAAGGAGTTGAAATACTGAAATAGTATTAACAAGGGGAGTAAAAGAAAAACAATTTTCCTAGTGCTTCACATGGCATTATCCTCATCTTCTCACCTGTTCATGAAATGCAGCTGAAATAGGGAATATATGATATATATGAAATATGTGTTCATAGCAGTGTACAGCAAAGCTACAGTGAAAGAAGGTGAGGAGAAGAAAGAATAATGCAGACAGCTGAAAAAGAAGCAGCATTTTGTACAGGCACAATACTGTGGATCAGCAGTCACCTTGGACCATAAAATGAACCTTACAAGTAGTCTTCTATTTTAAGCACATTTAAGGGCCTGCGGGATTCGGTCTGAGTTTAGGCTCTGGGATTAGCATCCCACTTGTGCAAAATACAATGGAATTTTAACAAATCCCAGCAGTCAGACTTTCTACTGTGTCACAGATATTTGTTTATTCACTAATTTAGAGACACAGTTCAAGTCTGACTTCAGTGTTGCATCAGTACAGCACTATACTGCACTAACAGTTAAAAAATCTGATCCTGAGAGAAGTGCTATGAGTCATATACAGTCCTAGATACACACAGAAATGAATGCATCCCCAGCTTAGCTAATGAAATATTAAAATATTACAATGGACACAAAGATGTTACATCAAAAAGTCCAGCCCATTTTGTTGTTATGGGGTTTTTCTGCATTTAAAATAAAGGAAAAAATTGAGATATTACTTCAGGTTTTTTTGCAAATACATGATTATTTTTCCTTAGGACACGAGTGTCTCTAGGATCTGATTATCTTAGCACTTGATTTTGTCAAACAGAATTACATTGAAATAAAACATCAGGCCATTTATTTTGTGTCCTCAAGGAGAGCTGGGTAATAGCTCCATTTGGCAAAACCAAGCAGCCACTTTTCAAGGTTGGCATCTGAGCCACTCCTTTTCTGTATTGTAGATTTTATGAGTTATTTTTCCCTTTAAAATATTCCTTTAGTGTTTCAAGTATCCACCAGCAGCACAAATGAGGGGAGTTGAGTAATAAACTTCTTGGTCTCACAATGACTATCCAAAAATCCTCACCTAGTCTGAGAATCAAGTTGCTTTACCCAAGTCCAAAACTTTGTGTAAGCGGTCTTTATGCTTTTGAAAAGGTTGATCAAGAAAGCTGTTCTTACCCTTAAGATAAGGCACTGTGAGATGTCTAGTAAATGCTTTGGGGTTTAAGCCTTTCATTGACATTTGCTTTTGCAAAAAATAAAGTAGCTGCCTATATAATATCTGATCACACAGTACTAAAATTCTGGCTGTATTCTTTTGTTAATCAAAACCAGACAATAATATGCAATGTGGTAATTTTTGTTTCAATAGTATTTAGGTATTAGCTACTTTTTAACATTATTATAAATTTCAACAAATACCAGGAAAGACAACATCTTCAAACAAAAGTGAAAAGTAATACCTCATCACAACACCCAAATTTTCCCAGAGCATTTTGTACAGTTTCTGAAGCTTAGCTGCACTCGTTAGTGCAGTTTCTGGAGCTAAAAAA
Source organism: Scytalopus superciliaris (assembly GCA_013400415.1). NCBI lineage: Eukaryota > Metazoa > Chordata > Aves > Passeriformes > Rhinocryptidae > Scytalopus > Scytalopus superciliaris. Next base: position 48,462 of record VXBX01007128.1, read on the forward strand.
ATCTATTTTCTGTCACTTAATTTTGTCTCATAATGTCACAGGTTTAAGTACACCATGATTTGCTGAATTTTACTATTTGTGAAAACAGATATATTTTTATAATTTAAAAGAGTCACTTTGAAAAAATAAAAATGCTATAAACTGCTGGAGCACGGTCAAGTTTTGGTAAAATCTGGCTAGATAATATATTCTTTTCATGATACATTCAGCATAGTGAATATTCATAGCTGTAGTTATGCTCCATAAAATACAAGATTTATAACAGAAGTGAGATTGTGTCTTTAACAGCCTATATGAGGCATTTTTTTTAAAAGCAGCTATCCAATCCCCTTTTAAGCCAGTAACTCTGTCACCCTTGGTGACTCAACTCTTTCCAGAATGTATCAGTTGAATTATTCATTATTATTTCCCAAATAAGAAAATAAAAATGATGAAAAGTCAGTAGCAAAATTCACACGAGAAGATGTTAATCTTCTGCATAGTTCACGTCATTCAAGACAGTGTTCTTATTGGCATGAGGCATGATACTTTTAGTGATGCTTTTTTTTAGTTAGTAAAGTCAGTAGCAGGAGAACCTTGGAACTGAGAGCAAGAAGTCAACTCCACTTTCGAATACTTCATTTTGTGACTATACACAGCCACATCACATTTCCAGCAACAACAACAGGATTGTTTTCAGCACTGCTTTACCAAGGAGACATGCTTTTTATTTTCTCCTAAAAAGCACTCCCACCAGGGAACTTTGCCCTGCATTCACTTCTGAAACAACACAAGAGATGTTACTCAAAAGTAAAATTCCTGCCCTTCCTTGGGCCAAATACTGAAAGAAAAGCCCAGAAGTGAACAATTACTTGTAAGATTTCTATTAAATGTTTGAATTAATTCACTAATTGCCAGTACTTGCCCCAGCATGCAAATAGTGAGATCTCTGGTCATGAGAAAGGTCTTCCTTTTATGTGGAAAAGACAGTAGTATTACCTTTGTTCTGGTTTTGCCCAGAACCTGGAGGTTATTCTGTGCCACTTCATGTTGTTGCCATTGGAAGGAACTATCTGGCTTTTGAGAAGAAGGGTATAGTTTCTGGTCAAAAATATGGTGACGCTGTCCACCACTGTTCATTGGCTTAGGGTCCATTGGTGAGTATTTTTGCCTGTGAATCATCCTCTCTTTTGCATAGTTTTGTTATTAATATTGTTGCTGCTTCTGTTTGCTTCCTTCTTTCATTGCTGTTTTCAGTAAATAACTTGAGTTCTTTACCTGTCATGCCTCCAATCCTCAACTCCGTCCTGCTGGAGCAGGAAGGGGGATGGGAAAAGGGGACTGAGTAAGCAGTACGTGGCTTGTGAGAATCTCAGTGGGGGCACTGAATTGGGTAATGCCACTCCTAAACTATGACAAGCTTTTATCAGGCCAAAACCATGAAATTGCATGTATGGAGCAGAGGCAAGTTTGCTTCTTGGTCTACAGGATATTCGCCAGTGCCTGTATTCTTGTTGAGTAATAATGAGATATCATAACGAAACAGTAGAAGATGTATGTCAGATGGTTCTCCAATAACATTAGGAAAGAAGCAACTGATGCATGGGATATTGAAGGCAGATTAAGTTGTTAATGTATATTAGTATATTCTTAATTTCCTTTTAATTGAAAAAGACATATTGACTTTAATTAGAACCATTTCACAGGAACTGTCAATTAGCACATGTCAAACTAGTTAATTCAGAACAGAATTCTTTTAATTAGGGTCTGCTTTCCTTTAACTGTGAGGCCAATGAAATCAGCTTTTCCTTATCAAGACTTTAAATGTCTATAAGAAATACAATACAAATCTCTTAAAACTTATCTATTATTAGAAGTCCATATGGATAACAATACAAGCCTGGTGCTGGCATTGTTCATGCAGCACAAATCAGTTTCCTTTATGACTGTTTGGGGAAAAAAAAAAAGGAAAGACATGGCTTTGAAGAAAGACTATTTTAAATACACAGATCTATCCTACATTAAAAAGACTACAAAATTTATGACATGGATGTTCACATTTAAACTATTATTTAATATGTCTGCTTAAAAAACAGGCCTATTCAAATGTTCTGTGTGTTCTATCAGCCAAAGACATATAAAACATTTTAAAAGCATGTGGTAATGTTCTTCCCTCAAATGAACTGCAATCAAAAGCAGAAAACACACTTGACTACTTTTTTGGACAATATAAACCCAGCATTGTTAACTTTCATTGCACGTGATGATTTAACACTGATTGCTAATCCAGTGGCTGCAAACACCAGTGAGCTCAGTTATCAAACATCATATAGTCCCTGTCTTGACTTTCACATATATTTTCTGAATATATATTGAGTTTGCTGATGTATGTCTGCTCTTGGCTGATGGACTGGTGTAAAGAGCTTCCCCATGTTTGCTGGGCACTGTCACATGCAACATCTGTAATGATGGTCACATTCCTTCAGGAGTAAGAACAGCTGAGAAAAATACAGTGAAAAAGATAGCAAAATATATAAAAGGAATGACTGAAAAAATCTAGACTTAAGTTTTATCATACAAGCTTTAGTAATTGTTTTACTGACCTCTATCAACACAGGATTACAGAGATTAGTGAAAGGAGTACTTAATAATTGAACTGTGGATTCCAAAAGGATTATCTAGTAAGATATTTCATGTATCCTGATGGTTTGTTGAATTTATTAGGAACCTGATTATGTGCCTGACTAACTCAAGAATTGAAGAGGAATCATTTCCCAAAATGAAGTACAACTGGAGTTCATGAAAATTTAATGTCTCTTAGAAGTATACTTTATCTAGGATCCTAACCACACCATTTTTTTCCCTCAGGGAAAAATGGTCATAGTAGAGTTGTAAGAGTGTGTTAAAAATCTATGTTAAGGTTTCCACAAAACTTTGAAGACTAGATGAACTTTAACTAGATGATCTGCAAAACTGAAATATTGTGCCCCAGGAGTTCTTCAGTTCAAACAAGAGGTTGTGTAGACATGTCAGGTCACTCCCTAGTGTGCTGTGTGAAGGGTACCCCAAATATAATTAACAGTTGTAGGCCTACTTTTTAATATGATTGTAAATAGGTAACATAAGACCCTGATATTTATTAATTAATCCCATTGGGGTTCATATTAAGTCTCTCCTTATCAGTTTAAATGTCTACCATAATTTAGAACCCTTTGAGCAGATCTAAGTCACTTTGGCATTGAATTGCAAAATTCAACTTCTTTTATAACACAGCAGAAACAATATTTTGGATTTTGATCATATTTCTCAGTATATTGTTTGTTTTAAAATGGCAATAAGCAATAACTCTTCTTTTAAAATCATCTTTACAGTGGCTGTGCATATGAAGTATGGATATGTTCACCCTAAGGGTTATAAAGCCTTAAGTGACTGTCTTTATGCTTACATATTATCTGTTATAATGAACTTTAAACTGTAGAAAAAATTGAACAATTTAAATTATATGAAAATTTCAGATTATGGTGAAATTTCAAATCTTTACAGTATCTCAGTCAGGTGGCTAATTATTGATGTAGTCCATACATAACAGGAGAGACAATGAAGAAACAGTATTATGGAGGTAAAGAAACATACCCAACCCTCACACCAAGGCAGTTTGAAAGGGAATTAAAAGCAGGAGATCTTGATACCCTGAAGTTGCAAAGTTGCATGATCCTCCCTGCAAATACACCAGTGCACCTATCAGCAGTCAATTATGTACCATGCTTTCAAAACTGCAAAGTATTCTCTTCTTTGTAGTTAATACTAAGGTGGTTCATTGCTTAGCAGCAGCACTGATATTTACACACTTACAGACTCATGATTTAGTAACAAGCTTTGACTTCAATTAAACCTGACAGTTTGTGATAGCAAGAAGTCATTACAGCACTTCAAAAGCACTTGAACTGCTGCAAGATCTTTACAATTATCTATATAATATCTTTCAGCCTTTGTTGGTTCCTTGATCTTCTGTGGCAGCCCCAACTTCTCTGTCAACTTTGGTCTGTGAGAAGTTGAACCTTTAAGGATGTTATTAAAAGAATATGAAAATGCTGCAATATACAATGGATTTCACCCAGTCTGACATTCTTTTTGGAATAAGTGCTTAATAAAATTGCCCATGTGAATCATGTACATATTGTTCATGAATCAAACCAAGAGCCATTTAAAAATTACTAGCATTACAGAAATGTAATAGCTTTTTAACAGATTATTTAAAATGACTGTAGCTCTGATTTCTAGTCATTTTATTCAAATAGCTATGGCAGAACTATTCCTGAAAAAGGAGTAACTTTGTGATTAAACTTCTTTGTTGTTGGATTTAAGAAATATTTTAGTAGAGAGAATTTCTCAATTATGTATTCATCTTTTGAAGCATGGGCATAGAGGTTGTAACAATCCTACCAAACCCAGCTGAAAGCACTAGGGGTTTTGTGGATTCATGCTGTTCCTACAATCACAGTGAGGAAAACCTTCAAATACATCCAGAAGAGAACAAACTGTTTATTCAGATTGACCAGTGTGTAAATCACTTCCCCAGGAGTCTTAAACCTCCTTAGCTTGGCTTGCCTGTACTTTTGCAACATGATATGAAACGGCTCAAGCAGTGCATTTGTGCTTTTTTGTGGGCAGATTACCAACTCCTCTGATTCCTTGACTTTTCTTGGTTGGACAAATGCATCCTGGTCAACCTGAAACCCACAGATACCCTCATCTACTCATGTGATGACTCCTTGGCCTGATGTTGCCAGTGATTGAACTCTTTTTTCCCTTCCTCCTCTTCCAAGGAGGGATTTAGCTGAGACAATTGTCCTCATATTCAACTATTACAGCAACTGCTTTGCAACACCCAAAGATGGAGCTCTCCCATTAAACTGGGAGAGTTCCTCACTCTGAGTCTTCTGGACCAAAGCTTTTAATTTACTGTTGTTTTGAGGCATAGCCCAGATTTTTTCAAAATCCATGGTCTTTTGGACAACCCTATGTTCCACTGGCTATTTTCAATATAACCTATGCATCTTCGACTTAATGATGAAAACTAAATAGTGGAAAAATAATGCTAAGGCACCTAATCCATGCCTAATTATTTGCAAGATGGTTTAGTAGCTGTAAACAAGGACAGTCAGTGACTGTCTTGTCATCTTGGAAAAGTGACCTGTGGACCATCAGCTGTTCACTGAGCATAGCTGGAGAGCCACTGCTTTTTCTCCCAATGTGTCTATGGCCATATTCTTCGAGGTCACATCACCTCACACTACAGTGGTGTTTACTCCTTTAGTAAACAATTCTCCAAGCATAACTAGGGGATTTGGGTTTGTTAACATACATAATAAGCTATATTTAAGAAGGTTTCTGTGCTGGTTTAAATGTAAACCGGCAGGAGAAATGAACCCAACTCACAAAAGACTGCAAGTCAGAACTACAATTTATTAAAAAGATCACAGTAAGTACAAGGGTACAGAGGAAAAAGCCCGTTTGACCCCCAGAAACAGGTGTGTGACCCAGCACCCTGGGGCACAAACAGAATGGAGCTCACCAGTCCCTGTGCTGAGCACCACCTGGCCCTCCCTAAGTACACAGTAAAAGGAAAAAGGAAACCTGTTCCTGAGGATGATGGTCCCGGTCTGGTCAAGAGTGGCAGTCACAGTCCTGCTGAGATTCTGGTCCTCCTCTGGATCTGATGAGTGAGTGAGTCCAGTCCCAAAACCCCCAGTAAATGTATGCTTAGGCTCAGGTCTGATGAGTGAGTGAGTCCAGTCCCAAAACCCCCAGTAAATGTATGCTTAGGCTCAGGTGGGAGTGCCCAGTACCTCCCCCAGGGTGGGGAGTTTCACAATGGGTGAGTTACTGTGTAGGGTGGGTCATGGCATATTTTTGGAAACCCTGATGGCCCATTAGCAGACATGACCCCTCAGGCTGGGTGTGGAGGTGCTAACAGCTCTCCAGAGGGGCTTTACCACACCCGAGTCATTGGTGTGAAGACAGGAAACCTTTCTTATCTCACAGAAGTTTCTGAGCACCCACCCTGTAGCCTGAGGGGCCAGGTGTGCCCCAGGAAGCTGCTGCAAATGATCCATTGTTAGCAGGTCATGAGAAATGACACAGAGGGTGTAGAATACACAGTCTTAGGCACACCCACACAGTGACAAACTAGTCCTGCTCACTATAACCAGGACAGTTTCAAATCAGTACACTGTATTCTCCAGTGAAGTCATAAAAATATGCTAACATGAGCACATCTAATGAGGAAAATCTTGCATGCAGATGTCTGTTTGCCTATTATCCCATGAAATGACTGTATATTTTTATTTATATAAGTAATGTTAGACACAAATATGCTACCAAAAAGAGCATTAATTTAGGAAATTTATAAACACAATAACTCTGATATAAGAAAGTGTTTAAAAACATATTTTAAATGTTTATAAAATGAAGAAAAATTTAAAGAAATTTTTCCAAAGTATTTTTTTCCTTCCCTTGTGATGAGAAAGAAATATAGGTTTTCAGCTGGCATATTATTTTTGATGTGGTAATAAAGTGAAATTTGTGCCTAACATCATCTATCCTTTACATGATGCAAAGGAGTATAATTTTTATTTTTTATTTTTTTTTTTTAATTTGAAGGCTCTGTTTAGGCATATTGGTCACCAATTTTATTATTATTGCAATGAATGGATAGCAAAGTCACATATCCTGATGTTAATGCAAAGGGCATAGGAAAGGAAAGGGAAAAGTATAATTTTTGTTGCTGCTGTTGTCATTTAAAATTGTCATAGTGTCTGTGCACATTGGGTGCCATTTCATTTTTGCTGCATTGCATTGATAGCAATGTCCCATATCATTAAACTAACACCAAGCTAGGGAAAAACCCTGAAAACCAGATTTTTCCCACCTCAGCTACTACCATCATTTGAAATTTGTTGTACTGTGTAAACATAATTTTTGGAGGGTATAAATATAGAGAAATCATATCTCCAATGTAAAAAAGGTATAACAGTTTATATATTTGCATTGCATCACGTGAGAGTGGATAGAAAATATAACACTACTCACATTTCTTATCAGTGGGATACAAGTTTGTTCAATAACCACAAATGGTTGATGTGGAAATGGCCATTTCCCAGAAAAACGAGTAATTCCAGAATTTAATTTCCCTAAATCAGTGTATTTTATTAAAGTGCTTATCTTATGCATCCCAAAATAACTTTTGTGTCCACCTCACTGTCTTTTATTTCATGAGTAGAAAATGTGCTTCCCTCTTTGGGAGACATGGGGTTAATATGTAGCTATGGTGGACTAACTTCTCATTGCTTCCTTGTGTAAGTAACAGTCACCAGGATGGACATGGCGCCCACCTACATGAGGATCACTAGATAACTGTGTGGCTCCTCACTTTTCCATGACAGATCATTTTACAGGTCAACACAAGCAGCAGACAGGAGTACAGCCTTTGGATTCCCTTGGGGAAATTTGTGTCTTAGTGTGATGGACCTATTGTGAACAATCATCTCTGTCTTGGAAAGCAAAAGAGATCAGCTTGCTTTATTTTATAATTTATTATTAATCATTATGTCAACAGTGCCTCTTTATCCTTGGCCTTTGAAGTAACTCTGTCATGATCCTGTAAATCAACTTCCATTTTTAAGGAGAGACCCTTGGACAGAAACAGGATTCCCAACCAGAGATGGCAAGCACCAGTATGGTTCTCGGTCTGCAGCTTGGGTGCTCTACTAGTTTGAAATAGACCCTCCTATGCATTGCAGCTTGAGCTCTGCTCTCCAGTCAGAATACACCATTCTGTGCAACAAAGCTAGTGGAAAGGCTGTAAGGCACATCCTCTGAGGAACAGCTGAGCAACCTGGGTTGGTTTAGCTTGGAGAAAAGGAGGCTGAAGGATGAGCTCATTTTTGTCTATGGCTTCCTGAGGAG
>VXBX01007128.1:65954-84979 GCA_013400415.1 Scytalopus superciliaris
TGACCCTTTAACTTTTCCCATCTTATTAAGCATACAACTTCTACAAGAAACTGTCAATTTGTCTAATTGCCATGAGATAACAGAGGGCCAAACAATGGATAGATTGAACAGTAACCCAAGAAAAAGAAGAGTACCATAGAAACTCTTCTTGTATACATTTAGGTGACCAGGATCATGACCCTAGAAAAAGCAAAATGGGCAGGAAGCCTTCTCCTTCCCAACCATAAAGTAAGTAGATCTGATGGATAAAAGGATGTAGCCATCTCAAACACATCTGTCTGAAACAATGACTAAACTCACATATCCTTTTTCATTATAAGAGACCAAACTTCCTGGTGATACACACTGCACCAGTGTAGACACTGCTTCAGTTTTTCTGGTACCTGCAGTAAGCCACCTGCCATCACTGGAAGCTTGAGGATGAATCTGATCTTCAACTTACGTTGTGAGTTGCTTGGAAGAGCGGAAGCCCTTATGACTATTAATCAAAAAGGTGGCATTTTACAAATACCTGTTTAATTGAGAAGTATGCTCTTGAGTAGTGATTAACACTTTTGCAGCATCAGCAAGGTATCACCATGTCATGAAATGATAGTAGCACAAAGTATTCCCTTAACTAAATAATAAAATATAGAATGATAGAATAGTTTGTGCAGGAAGGGACCTTTAAAGTTCATCTAGTCCAATCCCCATGCAATGAGCAGGGACATCTTTGACTAGGTCAAGCTGCTCAGAGCCCAGTTCAACCTGACTTTGAATGTTCCCAGGGATGGGGTTGGTAAGTACTAATTCTCTGGGCAAGCTGATCCAGTGTTCTCACCACTCTCATCTCAAAACACTTTTTCCTTATATCTAATCTGAATCTACTCACTTTCAGCTTAAAGTCAACACCTATCACTCCATACCCTTGTCAAAAGTCCCTCAGTAGCTCTATTTATAGGTTTTTATTATGTCTCACTGAACACTTACCAATACTCAGAACTTAACCTTTTTACAGTAAATCAGCTCTCCCAGTATTTTAATATATTTTTGTTTCCCAATTCTATTCCAAGGTCACTTTCCACAGGAAATAAAAATATGTCCTTAACAGGCTGATGTATGTCATGAGAACAATGAAGCAGTTTGAATTATTCAGTAATAGCAAATTACCAAGACTGAATGATCTCCCTCCAGAATTCTGAAGCTAGAAATTTATGAAGTACATATGCATAAACAGAAATATACTTTGCCTCTTTATGATAGTAATAATAACAACATACAACAACCCCCTATCATAGATCAAAAGGCACTACTACTGTTAACTTCAGGGTTTTGAGTTTCTTTTAAGAAAGGATGTGAAAATCCAGATACATTCTCGTGCTGGGAAAATTGTTGAGCTCTCCTAAAGAAGACAGTACTGCAGGACTTGGAGAGTATAACCTGAAAGGACTAGAACAATGCCTGTTCTGCAAAAAGGAGTTTAGTTAGGGCAAAACAGGTAAAACTGAGCAAGGAATAAAAAATTCTGAACTTTCCAATATCTTATTGTAAGGATAATTTGAAGAAAGTGCTTAAGGAAATAAATTGCTGTATAAGAAGGGATGAACTCCTACCTTCGATTAAACCAGGTGCTATTTATTATTTTTAGTGCATCAGTCCTCTCCCTCCAACATGAAGGTAAATTAAAATGGTACTAATACATACTTAGGATGGATGATCATTCCTGCTGTGTTTCTCTGACTGTGTCCATATATATTGACTTGGGATAGAGAAGGTAAGAACTAACTATTGTCAATACGTTGCTTTGAGGAACTCTAAAGTGGATTTTGCCAGTGGGAGGCTGTTGGGGTAACTGAGACGTCTGCTGAGCTCTGACTGTCTCTGCCAGCTCCCTACAGGTTCCCGTACTACACAGCAACCTGTCTGTCTGCCCATGTCCAAGCTGAGGCTGAGTCTGCTCCTGAAACCAAAACTGACGCTCCAAATTTGTCCTATGGGACAATACTACACAGTCTGCAGGGATGTTGTAGTGCCAGTGGAGACTCATGCAAGATCTGTTTGTGAGGACCACTAAGCTAGATTGTGTTCAGAGAATCCCATTTTAAAAAGAACAACAATAACTCAACCAGCAGTTAAATAAGGATGTGGGTTTTTTTGGTGCTCTAAACTGTAAATAATACAGGGATTAATGTCACATTGTCATAGTAGCCATAATTGTTAGGTATAGGAGGAGCTCCAGGTTTGTTCACCTCACTCAGGTGATACACTTTGCACACAGGTTTTTTCTAGTGTGTCAGATTGCAGAGCAAGCAGTTAGACCTCAGTCTGAGACTGATTCTGCTTGGATTTACCCAAAGGCTATAGAAGAGAAGATGTGTTGAGTGGAGGTAGGCAAATAACAAAGGGCATCTCTTTTGCTTTATGCAGACCTACAGATCAAAACTAGAATGACACATTGATGGACAGAAATAAGATTAACTCCTCTATCTGGCTTGAAATCAAAATGGAATCCTGCCCCATTTGGTTAAATATTTTGACTGGATTTTTAAAAAAGTGGGATTAGTTAATTGCTATTATTCACTGTAGTAACTCATATAAACGGATAAGCTGAATGTTTTTTTCCAGCTTTGAAACTATAGAACTGAGTGCAATGTTTGTCTATTTAAAAGTAATCAAATATAATGCTTCATGCTGTACAGTAACTTTCTGACTGAAGAGGTAGGAAGGATATATTTTCCCATGATAATGGATAATCATAACTTTGTTTTTTCATCAGCTGGCGTGTTTTTAAGGTATTTTCTCATTAATGCTGAAGACACAACTTGCCATGGCCTAATTCTTTGTGGCAGAGGTGTCAATATTCCAGTTAGGAGAAAACATTTATCATTTAACATTCCAAAAAGATGGAATTGTTTCCTTGGATTCTTATGGTTCATCTAAATCATTCCTTTGAGGTCATTCAAATTTTGACCTACTTCCTTTCTTTTTCAGTCAATCAAATGTAATTCTAAACATATCTGGTAATCTCTATGCCCAGGCTTTACCTTTTAAAACACAGGTAAGCACAAAAGTGATGTAGGACACTGGCTAATGGTGACTTATTCCTACACATAGGTAAAAAGCTTGTCAGGTACACCTCTACCTAATGGGAAAGTACAGGTGTTCTGACAAGCAAGATAAACAAATTTTAAAAAAAGTCACTATCTTGTCGAATAATTTGTGTATATCAAGGATCTGGAATACAAAACAGACTTAACAACATTCACATTTTGAGTAGAATTCACTTGAATATAACACCTTCTCCCTCTAAGGTTTTGAGTGTGGTATGTTAAAGAAGATCACACAACTTACTTATCCCAGGAACAAAGGGGTTTTTTTTGAAAGCTGTCAGCTTGCTGGCAATATGATGAGCATTTACTTCAGACTTGTAAAACATATTAATCAAATTTGTTCCTATACCTTCAGTCCAAGGAGGGTTACTGTTTTTTTTAGAGAAATGTTTTACATAATTGAGGAGCTCTGAATATATGTATGCCTTGAATGCAAAGTATTGTCTATGCCATTCATTGGTTTGTAATGAATAACTACTAGTCTATACCAGGCTTAAGGGAGATCAAAGCAGTATGTGGAAATCTGCTTATTACAAGATTATTTGCCTAAGACATATGACCCATTCATTGGACCTTGCAAAACTTTTGAAAACATGGGTTACATTTGCAAAATTCAACATATGACAGAGAGAGTTGGCAAGCTGCCTGATTTCTACTTAAAGGATTGTCATTCTGGGAAAAATAAATTTCTCTAACGAGACAAAAGTCAATGTTTTCATGTTTTACTGCAATCAAACTGATATGGCTGACAATTTAATGTCTCAACACTTAAAATATCTGTGGATAATAAGTTACTTCAATCAATCATAACTACAAGATTTCTCTATTTTCAAAGACTGTATACATATGACTGAGATATTTAACAGTTTAGAGAAACCTCTCCATCCTTGATCCTTTTTGATTTCTCTTGAGCTGTGAAATTAATTTTTTCCCCACATGCACTATTTTATAATTACTGAAAAAAAATTCCAATCCTTCACTGCAATTGGATTTTTCAACCTTTGTGTTAATGTCCTGTTTTATTTAATTTTATGTATATTTCATAGCCTGTTTGCCTGTCAAATAGATGTGGAAATGTGCTGGCATTCCAGCCAAAGAGATTTTTATGAGTGAGAAAATGTTCCAGTCTTTTTCAAAGTGGGTGCTGAAACATACCTTTCTCTTCTTTGTCTTCATGGAATACTAACAGCTGTCCCAGCAGACAGGTTAAAGGCTAGCAGAGCGGTGCACCTTCAGGATTTGACAGCCAGCAAAGTGGATGGGTAGTTTCTCAAAACTAATGATAAAAATGGCTACAATGATGTGAAAAAGGAGCTGACAACAACAAAAAAGTGAAAAAGAACTTGCAGGAATTGAATTTTGGAGAGCATAACAGTTGGCAGAACTGATTTTAATATCTGTCAGATTGAGTTCACTAATCTTTGCTATTCATATTGGTGTGAAACTTCATACAGTTTCAGAGTTTTGTATCTATTAAGACATGCAGAATTGTTCCTGCAACATGAGAACAAGTTTGCTAGCACCTGCCGTTCTTCCTTCTCCATGATAAAAAATTGTATGAACTGTTTTAAAAGCCTAACAGATAATTGCTCTCAACTCTCAATAAGGAAAACTACATTTTTAGAGCCTCCTTTACCTTTAAAAAGTAGTTTTAAAAAAAATAGCCCAAAACCCACCAGCAAGACAAAATAACATTCTTGCCCCCAGTTTCCTCCCTTTCTTTTGTTTCTTTGATTACTTGGAGCCTTGTAATCAAACTAAGCTTAGTTTCAAGACCCTTGGGGCAGTATTTTTTAGTTCCCTGTCAAGCTGTGTTGGAAAACAATCAATCTTGCTGTTAGTCTGGCTTGGTGGAACTGCCATGACACAAGTAATGCAATGCTTTGCTCTTGCTGTGAAGGTTTGACAACAAATTTTTTTATCAGAAGCTGACTCTATTGAGGATTATGAATATGCAATGACTCTCATTAGTATTGAAGCACAGGAACATGGTCTGACATCCCTCACCACTTTTAGCTGCTACAGAATTGTCTAATGAATTGTCTTGCTCTTTCACTTTCCTGGTTTTTGCTGTTATGGCTCCCCATTCCAAGGGGAGTTGCCCAATTTGACAGTACTATTAATAGCAGAAATTAATTGCCAAAACTACTCTTGAGTTTGTTAAACAGTGTTGAGTCAGTGTTCAGTTTGTCAAAACAGAAAACCATTAGACTCTGTAGAAGACAAAACCATCACAAGTGAGAGCATCTGCATGTCCATATGCATAGCCATGCACGAGCATACAGGTGTGTGGCACAGGTATGTATATGGTCTTGTAATTAGACTTACACAAACAAACATATGTGTGTGTATCACTGATGGGGTTCAGAAACCTGGTGTCCCACAGATTTATTTCTTTTGTTCTTCTGATTAGAACAAATGGGGGTAATGGAGAGTTTTCCAAATGTGCATGACTCCAATACATTGCTACTTGATAAACCCTTTTATACTACTTCTTTTCCTTTTGGGACTCTGCCAAACATGTTTCAGTTCACACATCTGCAATCTTTATGAATAAGTTACTGATAAGGGTGGTTACAACAAGTGATTAAGATATCTGGCTTGATTTGATATATTTGAGGAGATGTGTAGACTTTTAGAAACAAGTGGAAATGACCCCTTTTTTCCCCAGTTGGTTAAATTAAGTGTTTTTTTCCCTATACATTTGAAATTTCTTCTGACATAAAAAGTATTTAGTGGCTCTCTGCAGAATGTGAAGGAGAAAGAGAACAGAAACAGATAATGTATTCCAAGAAGCTTAAGCAGCATTCTGAAAGGTGTGCACATACTGCAAATAATAAAGAACATAAGGTTCTCCCAAGATGTCAGTCCTATGCAGCTCTATATCCATTTAATCAGTAAGTGGAAATGATCCCAGTGCAAGAAAGAAGGATCTGTTTAATTTTTACTGCGATTTTTGGCACTATTGCTCTAACACAAGCTTGGTTTCCCTCTTCCAACCCCAGGACTGTCTGTTCTCATCAGGTGGAGAAAAAAAATAAAGAAATCTACATCATGTGAGTATCAAATACAAAAGCAGTTTAAAATAAATGCAGTTCTGACAAAAGTGGCTCAAGTATCATACATCAAACACTTGTTACCTCTCTTTGCCTTAGTGACTGCACATGATTAAGAGAGAGTGAGTGATAAAATCTGAAGAAAGATGAAACCAATCTGGGCCTTTTTAAAGATCATCAATCATTCTGTATGGCCATGGTATTATTAGTTTCAGTAAGCCTTGTTCTCCCATTTTATGGACATTGTAAGCTCCCCACCCTAAGACCAGTGCTACCACGGGAAATCATTTTTGTGGGCAGCATCTTACTGTGGACCAATCAGATCTAATCACATAACAAGCTACTGAATTATTCAATGTTCTCCCTAATTTTGCATTCTTCCTGCACTTTGCTGTCACTACAGGATTTTAAAAGTATATATTTTTACAATATTTATTAAGAAGATAACCATATGCAGAAATTTTTTTCTTTACGTGTCTTCCAATAATCATCATTCCCCTAGATTGTTGCAGCATAAACATTACTATATACAGAATATTTTTTCTAAAAGGAATAACAGTCCACAATGTGACACTCAGCTTTAAACTCTTCCAGCTTATAATACACCAAATGTAAGGACAATGGTGAAACAATTGTGTTCAAACATAAAATATTCATATTTACTGAGCAAACTGTAACCAGCATGTCTCTTAGCTGTTGCTATGAATACAAGGCTCACATTGTATGTGAAATTATTTCAGTTTTAATTGCAAATCTGTGCAGAGATGATTTGGGGATCTGTAATTAGCACATAAATTCCAGATTTTGTGACTGCTGTGGAAACACACATTATTTATGGAACTATTATCTAAATATAATTCAGTGTTTTCTGCTTTCAACAACTACTGTAAAAGTCTGATTTAATAAAATGTGAAAAATTTATCATCTCTTGCATTTCGGTTTACCTTATGAAGCATTCATTCCTCTGCACTGCCATTTCCCACTCAGTCTGCAGTGGACTTGCTTTCAGTGGCTCCAATACTTCACTCGTACCTCAGGGAGGTTTCTTCACAACCATAAAGTGCCAGACACTTAATTTGTTTAAAATGAAATCTTGGATTATTCAGAAATAATTCTGAACTGCATTAACAAAATAGTTTAGGTGATCTCCATGCTTCTGCGTTTCATCCAGGCTAGAGGCATGAACAGGTAAGATCCTAGTCTCAGCTAGGTTTGAGCTACTATATGCAGATTTCCAGTTATCCAGACAGAGTTACTGGAAGGACAGAGTGGTCTCCCACTTACTGTAAACTACAGGCTCAACCACTTCTAGCTCCCATCAATGTACAGCCATCACAAAATTTGCCTTCTTCCTTAGCAACAATCCTGTCCATTTTCAAAGCTGGTTACTCACAAAACCTGCTTTACAGCAATTATTTTTAAGACCTTCTTCCATTCCAGAGTTTAAAAGTGTATTTTCAGGTGACACAGAACAGAGCATTTTCCTTGCCAGCTTTGTGCTTTTCTCTAGGCTCGAGACTGGAGCTGCAGATGAAGGGACTGGGCACCAGGTATGCACAAATACCACAATGGCAGGTTAAATAGTAAAGCTGAGCTTTCAGTAACAAGGACAAAATCCATAATATGGACTTAATTTACATCAGAATGTGACACACCTGAAACTTTCTGCACTCTTAATTTTTTTCCCACTTCCTTTTGGGTCACTCTGAATATGGTTTTGCTCTTCTTAAAGGCAAATACTTGCCCTCTCTCCATTCATATCCCAGCTGCAAGATACCTTGTTCTCTCTTGCTGCTTCAGAAGCTCTGTGCAATGGCAACTTCAATGGCTACTGCAATACTAATCACTTTCAAGGTTGCCTTGCCTCTTTCAGGGATGCCTGCCCTTGCATCAAGGGCTGTACCTGCAGAAGTATTGTTCAGCCCACCCTGTGAGTAGGCTGGATGCTGTATCAGTGCCAGGAATTTACAATTTTTTAGCATGAGGCTATCAGGATTTTCCCGGATCTGGGAGTGATACCTGCTTATATATGTGTGCCCAGTTGGCATTGAAGACAGGCAAGATCCCTGCATGGTATATACAGATGTATTTTTCGATTTGAACAGTGATATTAATGTCACAGCGCACATGCCCTGGGAAGGGAGTTACAAAGAGTAATTGAGAGATTCTGTGTGAAGCCAATGAAAGCTGTAATTTAAAGTTTCAGTACTACTACCATTAAAATTTAAAGTGACAGAGGCCCAATTAGGAATGGTTATTTTCTTAAATAAAATTGCTTTTCTTTTGTGTGTCATCTGTGAGGTACTCATTTCTGCCTTGCTGTCACTGTTACAGGACCTGTCTTTATGGCCTGCACTGACAGTGAGATCTTGAGCTTCCTGCCCCGAATGGATCAAGTGGGCAGAAAGGCTGGAAGCCTTTTGGGAATGGTAGAGCAAATTCTGCAAAGGAATCCAGTCTGCTCTGCTGGCAAAACTAGGCACAACTCAAGCATCTGAAGGGGAGCCCAGACTTGCCTTTGTAAACTGAAAGTGACATCTGGGGACAGAGGATACCTTGAGTACCTTCTCAGGAAGGAAAATATGGATGGTTGTTACTGGAGACCTTTCCTGGCATACAAATGAGTTAGTAATTGTTATAATAGGTTCTTTCATAATTTTAATGCAAAAATTTACTGGTTGTTTACGTGACAAACCTTAGCATGCAGTACACCTTATCAGACTGTCTATTCAAATAATTAAAAAAACCAAAACCTATCCTGGATCTTTATTTGGCTGGTACTACACCTAGAATCACTTCAGTTCAACAGGTTATAGCATCTTTAAAAACTCAGGATGCAAGTGCTTGGGTCTTACAATATTGGTATATTTTCTTTAATGCCTGGCATGTTGAGATACCATGATGACCTGAACTTTCATGGGAGAAGAGACATACTGCTTTCTGGGAACACATAAAGTTTTAATACAGAATGTTTCTCAAAAATGTCAGAGTTGTGTAATCTTTCACACAAGGATTTCCAAAAGTGAGAGTAACATTTGGCCCACAGGCTGCAGAATTGTATTCTGAAAATTTGAGGAAGTAGACCTGTCCTAAGAACATCAGCCAGATCATTGAATGTACATATATACATAAGTCAGATTTTTTTCACTCTATTATCAATATAATTCCAGACGCAGAATGATGAATCTGGTATTTTTAGATGAGGCTAGTGACACAAGAATAACTTAGGAAACCCCTAACAAACACCAAGGTAAAAAAGAAAGCAGAATGCTTTTCTCAAGCCTGACATAATCACTTATTTCTTATAAATGATATCAGATTAGCTTCTTTTTCTAGCCAACTGTCAAGCAGCTGCAACAAGACCATGACATACTATTCTCACCTTCAGTGATGTTGCTAAACAGAAAAATATGAGGTTCTTTTCGTATATTGATCATCATCAGCTCAAACAGTTTTCATTTTCAATACCACATTTAATAAAAAGATGAGTGATCAGAAGAAAATATCAGAGAAATCGCTCAGACCACACTAGAGAGTGTTCATCAAAAGAGGTATAAAGAATAGGCAAAAGGATATTCTCTTTGAAAGTACCTCTGGACAGGACATAAAATGATTGCAAGAGCAGAAGACAAAAATACACCCACAGCTCACTCTTTTCAATGGTCATAAATATCTGCTTTACAAAAAAATGTTACAATACAGAGCAGGGAGACAAACTGGTGATGCAGTGAAGCTTTTGCCTGACTACTCTTTAAAACAGAAATTAAAACCATCAGTGAAGCAGGTTTTTAATTATGGACTGTAGGCCATTGTCAGTGGTTGTTCAATACTGGCAAGCTCAGTATGGGTGTTCACGCATTATTTTAAATATATGAAACTGAACACTGTGCAGCAGCCAGAGGACAGCATCCCTCTGTGCTCAGTGCTGTACAAGCAAGACCAAGACATCTGTTCTCTGTGTCTAGGAGATTACAACACAGAAAACTAACTGGAGACACTGCACTGTCAAGGCCAAACTGGCAGTGATGCTGAACCCTAGAGGAAAAATTTGTTGCTTATCTAACTCCAACTGCATCTGTTGGCTCATAAGATCACACATCCTGTTCTAAGCTTGACCTGGCCACGTTTGGCCTTGCACTTGGTGGAAAGCACCACCGTACAGCATCACCAAAGCAGTTCTTCCCAGCACCATCCTTGCAGCTGGCTGGATACTGGGTTTCAGCAAGGGCTTTCCTGCAAAAACAAGTAAAGACAGGTCCCAAAGAAGTGTTGACCGAGCAATGCTGGTGAAATCACTCAAGGAGTGAAACATGGTCTGTGCAGATGGACAAAGCTGTGATGTGTTGCCAGATAGAAAGAAAAAACATAAATTTTATCTCATGTACTATAGACACTCTTCAGCTGCTTTAATTTTTAAAAGAAATGTTCCTTTTTTAGTACTAGGAACAATACAAGTTTAATGTGACTTTAGAGGACCATGCAACACAAGCATAATTGACTCACTAACATCACTCCCTAGATATTTACCCCTTCTTTTTCTTAAGTCTTAATGTTTCATAAGTTCTTAATGGAACCAGAAAATGCCAGAGAGCCAGAATTTGACACAGAGCTTTCAACCTAGTAGTCAATATTGAAATTGGCTTTGAATTATTGTGTAAGTAATTCCACTTAAAAAAAATGGACTAAAAGGGTCATGGGAAGACATAAACCACCTGCAAACCATAGCCAAGGGAAACCAGAAATAATGCTTACAGGGGTCCAAGGTTTAAATTTTTAAGTGCCAGTGTATCAGGGAAACAGAGGTCACTTTTTATGTGTGTAGTTTTCTTCTGTAAAATGTGAGTTTGTCTTACATGGATGTGTGCTATATTTTCATTGACCAGTGTTACAACTGAAAAACTAAACAGATGAAGAGTATTTGCACTGAACCTTTGAACTGTTGGTCTGATACTATCACTCTTTTAAAGCACAAAGTATCTCTGTGTTTAACTAACCTTACTTTCATCTCCTTTGTCTCTGCTAGTGCTACTTTAACCCATCTGCAATAAACAATGAGAAAAGTTGTAACATCCTGAGTAGTGACTATAATATCTCCTCCACTTAATGACAGGTTTATGCAGTTTGTCAAAGACCACCATCTGAACAGATAAGATTGAATTTAGTGACTGTTGAATTGGACATACTCTGAGATGAAATAAAAGTAGCAAGATGTCTGTGCTTATTAAGGATTTTCCTAATAGGAAAAGTTTTGGTGTCTTATAGAAGGGCAGTATTACTGTCATCTATGGCATTTTGTGGAAGTTGAGACTGTGAAAACAAGTGAGAAACAATATTTGTTTTATTCACCAGACAAAATTTCATAGTACTAATGCAACTGGGAGAGGAACACCGCTATTTGAAAAAAACCTGGATTCACTCCCAGTTTTAGGAGGCAGATTAGGTGAGATGAAGTCATCACATACTCACAAAGAAAAACAAACAATGCTATATATTGCATACAATGCTCCCAGAGAGAGCTTTCCATTAAAAATGTCTCAGAACCTGAATCTCTCAGATTTCTTAGAGCTTTCTGACCAAAGTTCTTGGTAAAAAGCAATTCAGATAAAAATGAATATAAAAATATATTTTACATCTTGTAGCTGAAAAGGATGGCTTCACAGCTGTTTCTTGATGCTGCAAACTGGTCTGATTAAATGCATATGAACAGTACAACTCAGTGACTTTTGGGTATTACTCTCTACCCATAACAGCATGGAGTAGAAAAGGAGGGGATCTATTCAGCTGCAGTCAGAACCTGTTGTTCTATTTTCAACTTCAGCAGCAACTTTTTGTCTTGATAATGACATTTATCTTTTATCTATTTCAGTGTATTCATATTAAAACAAGTTTAACAATACTTTTCCATTGCAGAATAAGACTAGAGCTCCTGATTTATGCAAGCAAAGTGTTTTGACATCCTCTTTGGAAAAGAGGTATAGAAAAGGAAAGCTGTAAATGTAGATAAGTGCCAAGTAACACTAACTTCTGGTACCATCACCTTAGGGTGATGTCATCATCTTACAATACATTTTTCTTCTCCTTTCCATTAACAGATTTTAGCTCAAATCTTATAAAGATATTCTTTACATGGATGCAGAGGTGAACATGGCCCTCAGAACTGTCTTCAAGAAAAAGGAGCGTGGTGTGGTTTTTTTTTTCCTTTTTTTTTTGTTTTGTTTTGTTTTTGTTTTTTTTTGTTTGTTTTTTGTGCAGAAAGCTCATTAACAGGCAAAGCAATGCTGGAATTAGCACTAACCACCTACTCAAATTGGCAAGGAAGAGAGTTAAGGCAGGATTAATATTTCCCCTGTTTTGGCTCTTGTGATTTATGTTCATGTCTATTGAAAGCAAAGGAAAGAAAGGTTTCAAAGCTGTGTTTATATATCCCAGCAGAGCTGTTTGTGATTTCCACTTCGTAGGAGATTTTCATTTCTCTTTTATCCATTACCAGACAGACAAAACTGAACAACTTCTACTAATTCTTATTCTCCTCTCTTGGCATCATCACCAGATATAAGTATGGGAAATCTGTTCACAGCATTTGGTTCAATTAATATGCTGGTGTTGTCACTGGGCTGGAGAATGCATGTAGAATGGATGTATGGTTGCTGCTCACTGTCCCTTCAGAAAGGAACTGGACAAGAAAAGCAAAACAATGGAAATTTTCAACCTGTTCATCTACTTCTTTCTTTCTGTGCAATGTCTTTTCTGCCAGATAAATAGAAAACTAGGGTGTGTGCCAGTTAGTAAAAGGCCTGTATTTATGCAATAAGCAAGTGGGCTCTACTCAGGTTTTAAGTTTATGTTTTGTGTAGGCTTCTTCTTGGATCTATTACTGCCTTTCTTTAATTTGTGCTAGCACATAACACATGAAGGTCATTCATGCAACTAGTCTCCCAGTGCATATGGCGTGGAAGAGAATGAAGGACTCATCATTAAAACACCTTTCATTTAATCATGTCTGCACTAGGAGTACCTTGTTAGGCACGCTGATGACAACATTGTCAGGTGCAAAAGGAGCTTACACAAACTCACTTCAGTTTGGCCCTAATTCCTGAGAATTAAGTGTATACTATGCTTAAGTCCTTGCTTAAGCTTAATTGAGAAAAGTTGCTACTGAAAAACAGATTTTGCATTTCGTATATTGCTTTGCAACAATGAAAAAAATGCATGCTGTTGTGTGACTTTCATTGTAGCACCAGCATCATAGCCTCTTCTCCAGGCACAAAATGTAGTTTAGGGTGTTTTTGTAAATGTATGGATGGGCAGTATGATGTTCTGCTTAATGATGAGGCTGTTTGAATGAGCCTGAATTACATGAGGTACAGTTCCTGACTGCCACTGGGGCACTGATGCCTATGCTGACTCTAACCATGCAGGGCTTTAACTGGAGGAAGCAAAAAGCATCCATGTGTCTCTGCATGGAGGACCAGGAATGGGACCATCCTTGCTGAGTGTTAAGGAGTCTAGGGTAATCAGACCTGAGCTCTAATCACAGACTTAGCAATATTGCTTTGTAGGATGATGTCCTTGATTTAAAACAATTGAGGAAACTTTGAGGTAGGTTAAATTGTCAGATACAGTGAAAAATGGCATATCTGTCCAGATTTGTCCCACTGAAAGTATGGATGTTCCTCAGTAGCACTGAGGACCATAATCATACACAGTGAAAGAAACAAAAACTCTCCTTCATCTCTCACTCTTTCAGCCTACCACTCTGAATAACCTCCTGTAGGCTAAAGCAAGACAAGAAAGTCAGCATTTCGCAACCTCAACAGCTTTGAAATGACAGGTATGGTATTTTCTTACCCCCAGAATTGCCAAGGAAATCCACCCTAGCAAAAGTGCAAAAATTTTCAGTATAAGGAGGTGGGATGCCAAAACTGGTTTGTAGGCAAAGGTTGAAATGACTCAATCTGAAACAACATGTAAAGCAATTACTGCTTGGAAAAAAAAGATCATGCTGACATTTAGAGGCTGCAGTGATAGTATCTGTCCCTTACCAGGCTGACAAAAGCAGCCTTGATTTCATCCCAAAATGACTTTTTTTCCATTTGATATTAAGGACATCCTCTATCTGGAGGAAGGGGGCAACAGGATCAAATGCCTTAACTTCAGTTGTTATGCAGAGAAATAATTGCCATCCCAGAAAGGTAATTATATACGCCATTGTTTATACGCATAATAGGCCTGGAAAAGCATGTTCTGCAGATAGAAAAAAAAAGAAAATCCTGCTTTCACATCAGGGTGGAACAATATGCAAAGTGACAGATTGCCACAAATAGCATTGAAAACCTTGCACAGTACTGGTTGATTTTTCTTCTGGGGAAGAGGGGGAAGGGATAAAGGCTAAGGAATAGGATGCAAACGGGAAAAAAAAAAGACAATTTTGTTTAACAGCCATAGTAACATACCCAGTGGTTTTTACTCTCCTGATTGCTGCTAAATGAACCTGATCTTTAAGCTGTTTTTAAAGTTACTACCTCAAAGGGATATTTTCTGTTGTTGCCATCCTGTGCAAATATCACTTCTCCTAAAGCGGCCCTAATTTGAATTGCTTTGAAAGCAGACCAAATAATCTGCTAGAATATGGTGTGGCATGATGCATCTCCTCTTTGTGCCTTTAGTACAACATAGAAAGTGAATTTAGCTCAGAAAAAGAAAGCTAAAGTCTCTTTTCCCCTCTCCAATCACAGTATATCTAACAAAAAAAAAAAAAAANATGTATTTCTTCAAAATATTGAAAACACCAGGATTGAACAAAGGAAAACATACATATGTATTTTGATATTAAACCAAGCATTGTTAAATGCTGAAGCAATTCATAGCTGGGCTATTCTCTGCTGCAGTGTCCAGCAAATTGCATGACCTGCTTGTTAGGCTTGACAACAGTGTTTTACCTAACAAAGGCCTCAACATCTCAGAGCAGCAGAGGAATGTCAAAATGAGCACATTTCACACACAGATGTGTGACCATTATAGTCTATAAGAAGATGCATGGAGTGGAGGGAAGGGATTGGGTGCTGGGAAGGCTAACAGTTAGTAGCAGGGACATGGCCCCACTGACCACATTTAATCAACCCTTTTGTAAACAATTCAACATTTTCATTGTTCTCTAAAAACTAATAAAGAGAAACAAGCACTTTTCAGTCATCTTGAAGTAATTTTCTGTCAAGTTTGAGCCCCTTGTGGCTTACAGCTCGTGCATTGCTAGCTGTGTGATACAACAACTATTTCAATTTATTTTACAAACTCTGGCCATTCACATGTCAGTTAGCGTTCACCAAGCCAGCATCTGAAATTGTGCAGTTAACGAGTTTTACAACATTTCTATCAAGAGAAACTGTTTAGCATAACTGACTCTTAAGGAGTTATTATACCTCTAAAAATCCATTTTAAGGGGCATTATTTAAATAAAATAGAAAAACGGTTCACTGCCTTTTAAAGGAGCTACAAAAAAGTCCATCAGATCCAGTGCAGTAATCCTCAGCTTAAAGCACTCTTGAGAGCACTTCTGGGAATTATCAGCATAATGAAATGTTTTGTGAAATGTCCAGATAGATTCTTCTACTCAACAATTTTAGTGCACCATATTTATTTTCCTCCTAGTTTTTAAAGAAGTGAATTGCTTTCTGAGGTGATGACTCTACATTGTGTGGATTAAGTGAACAGTTTTTTGTCAAGACTGTAGTATAAGTGAGAAGTTCAGACTGTGTGTAGTCTATATACATTAGCATGGAAAAAAGAAGTCAAGCTCTTTATGCTATTCTTAGTTCTAAAAGGGTTAAATCACAATGAGGCTTATGCAGATTTGCATTTCTGTTGTACTGCATTTTTCCCATACTTTTAAACAACCTTCTCATACAACGGCACATATAAATTGCTCTATTGAAAACAAATCTGAAATTGCTCATAAAAGCTTATAAAACTGAAATTTGCTTTGAAGTACCCTGAAAAGGAGAAATTTATGAGTATTAACTCAAATAGCAGTTATCTCTGTTAACTGTGGCAACTAATGATTCAAAACTGCTAATACCAAGAGTCTCTAATGGTAGAAAATCTCCAGCATATACGTGAGTTAATCTCAGTATCTTAGACCACCTAATGGAGTAAACCCCATGTTTGCCATGTAGATTACTCAGTGTTTCTGCCTAAAATGAGCACTGGTAAGAGAAAAATTTTATAGCAGAACAATTACAGATACTGTAAGCACAATATGCGGGTGTACCTACACCACATGGACAGAGTTGCAACACCTATGCAATGTTCTACCTGGCATTATTTATTCAATGTCAGTTTTATGTAGCTGCATTAAATGCATTAGTATTAAGTGTCAGGAAAAAAAAGACCAAGGTCTTGAGAGTTTTTAATACCTATTCTATGATAAACAGCCTAATGCCATCATTCTTGCAGATTTTTGGAGAGATGCTCAGTAACTTTCATCCACAAGACACCTAGACAATGATTTGTGGTCTTGGTGGTATCTCAGAGGAAAACTATAACTTTTCCTAAAGGTATAAGCTTTCCACAATCACTGCAGGCAGTACTACAGCAGCAGTGCCTGATGAACTGTCTCCCAGCATCTACCAAGAAAGGCATGTAGGAAGGCTTCCAGACTGGAAAATCTAAGACTGATCAACTGTATTAAGTGAGATAGTGGACATTATACTAACAGGTGAGCTATAGATCAGTTTTCAAGATGTTAAGCATTTTTGCACTCTCTATACATATTAAGTTTCAAGTAGACAGCCACTGGCAGATCTGTCTACCCCATGGTTAAAGCAGTGGGGTTTTTTAGAACTGAAAGCTTTATTTTATCATGCTTCTTAGCACCCTGTTTAAAGCCTTGGCATAGCAAAACACATAAAACAGGAGAAAAAGGAGAGTTTTTTAACAATATGCTGGTCAAATTTATGTTAGTATCACTGGAAAACTTAACTACGCTTAAATAATCATACAATATGCTGAGTTGGAAGGGACTTAGGATCCCTGAGTCCAATTCCTGGCCCTGTACAGGACACCCCAAGAACCACACCATGTGGCTGAGAGCGTTGTCCATCTAATCTATACTAGGAGTCATTGGGTGTAAGTAAGTTTTGCTTGTGCTCCATTTAAGATGTATCTAACATATACATTTCTTCAGATTGGGCTACTGAAAGGTAGGGAAGGATGACAGGCATCAGATTTCCAGATACTAAAAGTTCTGGATGGTGAAATTTGAAAGCACCCACAGTACAAAGTAAAAGTATATCCAGCTCCAGAAAGCAAACCAAGGAGGGACTTACCAGAAGTGAATGCTTTGTACAAGACTGATAACACAGGAAAAACTTGAAGGAAGAAAGGAGTGACCTGAACTTACTTCTAATGACACCAATCTTACATATTCATGCTTTCTTAGCTTTCTGCATGGACTAGTAGATGCTGTAGCAGGAGCAGAGAAGGTGTGCTGGAAGGAGGTAGCAATGGATCATTAGGATAGCCTACATGGTCATCCCATATTTATAGAATATGTCTTCTCCTCATTTGAAATCCCACTTCTTTCTGCTTCTTGGTCTGAAGGGGGTTTTGATAGGAAATTCAGAGCTGCATCTACAATCAAGGGTAGCAGCAGAAGGTCTGAAATGAAAAAGAATTGTTAAGACCTCTTCTGCCATGTGCTGGGGAGATGCACCTAAGTGGAAGGCCAGGATAGGAGGGTGCTAGACTGCAGTTATGTATTTCAGCACAGTTAATTACTGACATGTATTTTCCATGAGTTTAAGTACTACAGCAGTAGGATTTCTTTGTCCCCTGATTATTTATACAGCCCACACTGAAGTCTACCGTTTGAACATCTCAAAGCTCTAAAATATGAGAGAACATTATTATTTTAATCCCTATATTTTAATACTGTATGAGTAGCGAGTCTTTTGGCTTATATTCCTCTGCACTGCTGGGCTAGCTGTTTTCTATCCTTGTTCCCAGAAAAACACTTCCCTTCTAAGTAGTAAGGGAGCATGATCAATGGAAAGCTGCATAAAAGTACTCTATCTTTCTGAGGGATTTGCTGTCCTTGTTAAACCTTTTCCCCTCTAGAGAAGGCTTGTGAAGGTTTTGCAACACCATGACTTAACCAAAAGAATAATGTTAATTTCAGCAGGCATTATTTGCGACATCATAATTTAGGTTTAGGTAGATGAGACTGTCTTCAAATTGTCATTAAAAAACACAGAATATCATAGAGAAATAAACTAAAACCTGAACAACCACAACAACAAAGCTGACACTGTATAGTGAAGGAAAACATTTCTATTCACAACCTCTGTCTCTAAGTTGGTGACAATCTAAACACCAAAATCTCTCACATTCAGCAGAGCTATGTATCAGGATAATGAGATGCAAGTACACATCAATATGGTAATACTACCAATAATGTCAAAAAGCCTTGTTCTGGAATACTTGTGGCCTGTGATATGAAGAAGTAAAGTATGAAGGAAAAAAGCATAGAAATATTACAATAAAAAAACTCAAAACTTTTTTTTTAGCTAGTCTTCTGTGTAGTGTCAAGTCACTTAGGCTGACTTGCCTTGCCTTTAGGGGTGTGATGACACAGTTATTTGCTATNGACTTGCCTTGCCTTTTGGGGTGTGATGACACAGTTATTTGCTATAAGTCCAAAATTCAGTCATAGATTTTTAAACCAGAGTCTTTTGCCTGTGAAATTGAGTCTGGTTGTTATAATCACCTCTGTTAAGAGCTGGACATGCAGCCTGCCTCTATTACTGCCACAGCTGCTTATAAAAATTAAGGCATTACAGCAAGATTTTTCTGTGTTACTTTTTTCTACTCTGACTTCCAAGAA
>VXBX01007128.1:85042-122159 GCA_013400415.1 Scytalopus superciliaris
TGGTTTTTTTTTTGTTTGTTTGTTTTTTGTTTTTGTTTGTTTGTTTGTTTGGTAGAGAAAAGCTGTGTACATATCAGAGTAGGTTTAATTACTTAATTGCAGCTGAATTGCTAAAGGAATGAAAGAGATTGTGAACCCAGAAGCCTTGCAAGAAACTCTTTGCACTGCACATCACAACAGTCAGGTAGATTCAAATGATGGAGGAGGCATCCTGCATGTGGCATTCCCATCCTACTGACTTACTAATACTGATGTAAATTTCCATGTGTTTTCCCATTTATATGTTAATCCTTTCTGGATGACTCATTTTGCCAATGGTCTCTTCACCTTCTCTTCATCTTTCAGCCAAGTTGAGCACCACTCTCAACAAAAAAACTAGTTTCAACCTTACGCTGTCAGTTGCTGTAAAGTACAAGATTGAGTTAGAATTCACTCAAAAAATTGCTACTTCATAGGCATGTAGATCTGCTTGTTTTTAAAGGATGGTATAAAAAAAGTGTAAATGCCCCATACTTCTGTAAGTAACTGCATGAACTACAGAAGGCAGAAAAAAAGTATGATTACCACTAAATAAAAAAAGTCCATGAACAAAACCAACCACAATAGGCTGTCAAAAACCACTCCACAAAACCAGAAATAGAAAGTCACAGTGCATTCTGTGTTACAAAAGAAAGAAATGAGTGAGAAGAAGAAAGAAGAAATATTGGAGAAACTGGTATCTTGAGAAACTGGTAGTTGACTGGGTACATAGGAATGTGAAAGACCAACACCTTAGTTGACACAAGATGGTCAGACACACCCATTGCAAGAAATGTTAGGGAAGCTTTTCTGAGACACCATCACAGAACTACAGTTTCACAGAATGTGCTGAGTTTGAAGGGATCCACAAGGATCATTGAGTCCAACCCTTAGCCCCACACAGGACCATCCCCAAGAATGACAGAGTGTGTCTAGAAGTATCCAAATGCTTCTTGAACTCTGCCAGGCTTGGTGCTGTAACTGCTTCCCTTGGAAGCCTGTTACAGTGCCCAACAACTCTCTGGGGGAAGAAACTTTTTCTAATATCCAATCTAAACCTCTCCTGACACAACTTCAGGCCATTCCCTCAGGTCCTCTCCCTGGTCACCACGGAGAACAGAGTAGTGCCTGCCTCTCCTCTTGCCCTCACAAGGAAACTGTAATTGCAATGAGGTCTCCCCTCAGGCTCCTCTTCTCCAGGCTGAACACACCACGTGCCCTCAGCTGCTCCTCATATGGCGTACCCTCAAGACCCTTCACCAGCCTTGTTGCCCTTCTTTGGACAGTCTCTNCTGCTAGTGAGAGCTTGCCAGTCTGATTTTACCCCATTTGATACAACCCTCTATGCTCAACCTGTGAGTCAATTTTTCACCCACCACATGATGTGTTTATCCAGCTGTGTGCTGAACATTTTTCCCAGAAGAATACTATGAGTAAAATTTCCATAATAATCTTCTCCATAACTTTACCAGGCAGTGAAGCAAGCCTTACAGGCTTACTGTTGTCTTTCCTGCTCTTCTTGAAAACTGAGACAATGTTCACCAGCTTCCATTCAGCTGGGAGGTCTTTGGACACCCAAGACTGCTCAAGAATCATCAAGATTTTGTCATGACCTCAGCTAGCTCTTTAAGGATTGTGGGATGAATCCCATCAGCACCTACAGATTTGTAGCGATTCAGCTGGAGGAGCAGGTATCACACAGTGTCAGGGTTGACTGGGAATAGATCATTCTCGCAGCCATGGTCTTCCAGCTCAGGGCACTGAGATTCTCTTGGTCTATCATCTGTTAAAGACAGAAGCAAAGAAAGCATTAAACACCTCTGCCTCGACTGTCTGTCTGTGAGGTGACCACCTTCATCCTCTAGTAGGCTGATGATATTTCTATACTGCCTATTGCCACTAATGTATTTGAAAACACTCTTCTTCCTCCACATTTCTGACCAGTTCAACTCCAGTTGAACTGAAGCCACAGAAATTTTCTCCCTACAGTGGCAAGCAGCATCTCTGAAGTCTTCTCACATCACTTGACCTTGATTCCACTGGGCATACACCCTCCTTTTTTGACACTTATTACAAACACTCCTCTGCTGTTGACTGCTTGTAGGTAATTTGACAATATGTTGGACATCAGTGGGGCAGCCCTGAAGTGGGACCATCCCCACAAGAGCTGTCAGAAACTCAGTGGGATGGAGGAACAAAACAGAGGCTTAAAACTCATGTGATTTAATAGATTTCTATCATCAAAGTGGTCTGCAACCAGTTCTGGTGTATGAGAAACTTTTGACAGCAAATTGACAAGGAGACTGAGCTACACACCCCTGGAGTAGACCAAACTTTTGTCATCTTGGCTGGCATTGGTACTGCTGAGATACATTTCCTCAGGGAGGAGAACAAACTGAACACAGCCATTTTCTTCAACTAAACCAGTATTTCTGCTTTCACTTTGTTCAGGATTCACATGCTTTCATGTGTCTGTGGGGAATTTTATTCACTGATATGGTGATTTTCTCAAGAAGGTCTTGCAGTAGGTTTGCAAGTCAGACAGAAGTTCTAGCTAGGAATCACTTGAGCAACAAATAATATCTTTAATGTCTTGGAATGCCTGTGGTTGATATTTCAGGAGTAGCTTTTATTTACCATTCTGTATGCCATCTACCTGTGTCAAATGATAGTGCTAGCTGTTCTTTACAGATGACAGACAAAAATAAAAGTATTGCTGTATTTTAGAGGCACTTCAAACAGATATTTCTGCACTGTGAATTCCACACCAACTTTAAAGGAAAAACCTTCTGATACAGAAGAGAGAGTAGACACTTGCTTAAATTAACATTTGGTCACATTTCATAGTCAGTCAAAGTGTACAAGCACAGCCAAATTCTGCCATTGCCCATGTAACAAGCTCCATTCTGTGGGACCTAACCTAAAGCCTGGAAGGTGTCTGTTCCCCTGCTCCTGAAGACAGTATAATGTGAGTAGCGTCAAAGAGAAGTGCACTCACTGCCTATTTTTATTATCTAAATAATTAGATGAACTGAGGCATATGTCTCAAATGCTCAAGGCCAGAACACATTGACGTTAGTGGTTTTGGACCAAATTCCTTCTTCTGTGTCAGTGGAAATGTGAAACTGGATAATTTAGCAACCTCCTAATGATCTATGATCTTTAGTACTCCAAGAAAAGGGAGAGAAGCGGAGAGTGGAAAGATTTTCTTTTAATTGCTTCTAAGAGTGTTACCTTTATTTTTAAGAAGGCCTTGCAGTACTTCACGTGCTTTGGCACTAGTTTGGCTAAGGATGAAACAAGTATTTGCAAGATTCACCTGTGGCCTAATAACATGGGAACTGAGTCTATATGCTAGACTTTGAGCAACAGATGAAATTTAGATTTCAGAATTTCATAGATATGAGGTAACCACAACATAGAATGCTAGGAAAACCGCAAGAACCAGAAAAAATCGAATAGTGATTTGTTCTGTCTAAACAAGAGTAAGTAAGAAAAGTGCAACTTACAGTTTTTCGTTGTGCAATTCTACTTGAAAGGCCATAGGGAAAAAACTGCCCCTTCAAATGTTAGTATATAGTTCTGTGACACAGGGCTCTCTAAAGTAATTTGCCCAATTCCCTTAGGTGTATTTGCCAACTGTACATCAAACTACTCACACTTTTAAGCTATGCTACAAATATATCACATCACATGGTTCTGTGATGTGGTAATGTTACTAATGCAACTTGTTCTAAATGAACAACTTCTATCAAAGGAAGAGGAGTAACATTCTGGTGCTTTTCTCAAATGTTGTAGTACACCCCTATATAGAATGTGCATCCATTTACCTAACTTATTTTACATTTATTTCATTAAAATGAAGCAAAACCTTCATGTGGTCTTTAAAATAAATTAATTCTAGTTTTATACTAATTTATGAACTTAGTTAATTACTAAGTTTTGCTTGATCTTAGAAGAAGTTTTGCACACTTATGAAAGTGTGCTCTTATCAAGTTCATTACATTGACAAATTAATTTTAAAATGGCAGTTGCACCAGTATCTACTATTGAATTTAAGACAGGGTCTAAGTTAAGATGCAATGGAAAAATCAAATGGTAGCAAAGGAAAGCATATCCATTATGAAAGCATGCCTTTTTTGGTCACAATTAAATGTCACTGTGTTAGATCCTACATGTTGTTAGGTGCTAGATATTGTTTACTACAGAATAGGTTCATTCAGGGTGTAAAAGCTGGAAGGGTGTATTCCTCAAATTCCTGTGAAATAATTCCTATATAAACTCTGAAAATGGAACTGATAAAATATCAATGATTATTATACAAAGAAATTAAATATTACGGCTAATTTTCTCACTGAAGTCTAATCCAAGGATTAGCAACAATGGGCAATCTGTTTTATTTGCATTTAATTTGTACCTTCACACTATTATCTCCCATGTTTTAGTTTCAGAAAATGTGGTGCAGCCTATTATAACCACATTTTATGCTGCAGTTGCACTGCTATTTGAGCTCTATGCTTGGAAATGACTTACTGAAAAACTAAAGACAGCATACTTTATTTTAATTATACTAGAGCTGTGTCTAAGTACAGAAAAATAGTACAACATATATTTAATATGGAGCACAGATTAACAGTTTTATGAGGCATAAAATCTATCTATATCATTTTCTATTTACAAATCAGTTATAAATCTTTCAACAAAACAAATGCCTATCGTGTAAAAATGAATAAGGAGAGCATCAAACTAGCAATCATGTATGTAGTAAATAACATCTTAATTGGCCTGGAATGCTGGAGCTTGATTTTTTTGAAACTAGGTTTTATTTATTGATCTATATGGCATATTTATCTTTCCAGTGATTTGTACAAATTATTGCCTTTCCTCAATATCAGATCTATGGATGACTTTATATTACAAATACCATCTGGGGAAATAGCTAAGCAAGAGAAGAACAGTTGCTTCTGGAAAAGCTTTCCATTTAAAAGCTTTCACTGAGGCAAGGATAACTTTGCAGTTTTTACACTTTCTCTTCTGCTAAAAAAGAAGGGGACAGAGGGAGAGGGAAGAAACACTGCTATTGCCACCCTATGCATGCTTCAACAGTCCTTTACTCTTCACTGGTTTGGCAGCAGCAGGAAAACAAGGAGGAACCTTGTGTGCAATAAATGCTCCTGCCTATGTTCCCTTTACCAGCGAGGCTAGCAGGCTTAATTGGGTATGGTGGGTTATACACATGGTCCGCAAGTTCTGGATTTGGTTCTTCTCCAGAAGCATTTGTGCTTTATACCCTCACTGTACTTCAAACCAAGTGGCACTTCACTCCTTGCTTTGCAAACTGCCACACAGCTGAGCGCTGACAAATTCAGTCTTCCTCTGCCAAGGCGTCTGGGGAGGAATTCTTGTCTTTACTGAAACATAGGTGTCCACTGCTTAAATCAGTACTAGAGGAAGAGGGAAATCTAGCAGTGACTCTCTCATTCCTTATAAAAATATAGCTGGAAATGTCACCCTGGATATACTGCTTGGTTACGGTTACTTTGCTGAGGATTGTTAAAGACTGGCCCTTAAAAGTGGTTCTGCTGTCGAAGGTGGAGAAAAAAGTTTACAAACAGCAGTGTTGCACTTGCTTGGCTTCTGCTTTTGTGAAAGTGATGTTCTAAACATGGAAGAGACAGTGTGTTGATAGCTGTCATTGCTCTGGTATAACCTTAGCTGTCTGGAAATTAGCTAATTAAATTTTTTGGTGTGTCTTTTGGAGAATACTTTTGCATTTGACATAATTAGTGGTAGACAGATCCAGCTATATCCAGGGGGAATCTCAAGACAACTGCTTTGCTGACTATTACTGCCTAATTTCTGAATGTCAAACCCTGCACATCTTAATTTCTAGAGAATAAGCTCAATTGAACTTACTCCCCAGTTATGCAAAAACTGTTCAGATAAAACCAAGTGGATACCAATGTAATGAATGTGGTTATTAAATTGTTTCAATTGAAAGAACCCTATTCTTACACCATCATAATGGGAACAATTTATCCCCACTGATCAGCCTGTCTCTTTTTTCTGAGCTCTCTTTGATCTTGAAGCATATTGCAGTGGTGTGTCCTATTGAAAAGCAAAACTGGGGCAATTTTAATGCTTTTGTACCTTACCAGTGCTCTATTTTTTCGTTGTTCAAAAATAGCTGTTAATTATAAGTGCAGTTTAAATGTCTCAAGTGACCCAGAAATGCAGGTTGGAATGAGACAGATTGTGTGTCTCATATAAAACAGATGTACTTTCACAGAGCAGTCTGAATTCAGCCCTCAATATGTATCTTTCTCTAAGGTTATTTCAGTCAGGTATTGAGCTTGCCTAGCATTAAATTATAAAATCCCACACATTCTGAACAATGAAGACAAAACTTCATCTATATTTACCTCAGGAATAAAAAGCTTCTTTTTCTGTGTGTGTGTATTTTGCTGGTAGCATTTGAAAGGATAAGGGCATTTTCCTTTGACTCCAGAGACTCAGGAGACCAGATACCTCATTTAATTCCACCTCTTATGTCTCTTGATGTAATAAGCCCAGGCTTTTACAGAACATTTAATGGTAATAAACTTTCAGAAATTTCTCTTATTTTGACTGGATTAAGCAGTCCATGAGTACCAGCCATACCTTGCGGATATAAAATTTCATGCTTTTTCCTGTATTTTGAGTGGCTCAAAGTAGTCTTTTTTATTCTTTTCTTTGAACAATACAATTTAATTCCTGTCTGAGATGAAGTTTGTCAATAGAAGTCTGAAAAGTAGCATACAAATTACATTAAGGCAAGTTGATTTACTGGAGAGCCCGAACAAACCACTTATTCATATATCTATTCATGTGTGTCTTGTTAGACAGCAATTTACAGATGTTTTAATTCAGCAAAAAGGATCAGTTTCAACTTTCCAATTAGAAAAGACTGTCAAGTGCAATGTGTTTGATGAGCTTTCCCCTGGCACTGAAAATCAGTGGTACAAATTTCAAAGCCATTGTCCCTTCATGAAATTGAATGGGTTAGAAGCCAAAGATCAGCTGAACTTGAATTATACATTCAGATCTCAGTCATTAAGAAAGACTGACACCCAGTTGCAGGAAGGACTGGTCTGTGAGTGTGGAAGAACCTACTTGCTCTGCAACTGTGCAGTAAACCTTAACTAAAAGAATATTTTACACTTTTTTAACTCTCTGTTTGGTTATTAGGCAACATCTACATTTTCTTCTTTGTGTCAAATAATGCAAAAAAAAAGGTAATATAGAAATATGCTCATTTGATAGTGGGAGTAAATATGCTATTTTTTTCCCATGTCCTGAAAATAATTTTCAATTCATTACTTAGAAAACTTCTTATGCATCTCAGAGGATGTTAAAAGAATATATTTGCTATAATGTATTGCTATGCTGTGAGTTCAAGAGAAGACACAGACATCACTGGTTTCAAACATCAGTCCCTAAAAAACCTCATTGATTATATCTGCCTCTGGGAACTTTCTAATTATGGAAACAAAAGTGCTTCCTTTAACTAGTCCCACTTTATCACTTAACATTAATCACAATGGAAAACAACAGATTTGATAGTAGGTGAAACAATAGCACATCTATACTGGAAACAAGAATACTAACATTTGGAAAAAAGTGTTTGTCAGCTAACACTATCTTTTCAATTTTTTTTTACTATATTTTGATGCATAAAGGATTTCTCAAGACAGAGATGGCTTGTTTTCTATCAAAACTCCATGGGATTTTTTTTGAGCCTTTAAGTTTTCACATTGTTATTCCATGAAGCACTAAGACTGATCCTCACTTTAAACACATGCATGATTTAACTACCTCTTTTACAAAGCAGTGCAAACTAAAACGCAAACATGTATTTAGAATCGAGTGCTATTCTGATGTGGGATGGATACACAATTAGAAGTTCTCCAGCAGTAAGAACCTTAATTTTATTTTAGGTGAAAGCATTTTAACTGCACTTAAAATGCTATCTCCTAAAATGAGTTAAGTAGGCACAACTGTACTGCTAGGGAAATTGTTCTAAGTGCAAGAAAGGTTTATTTGGGTGAACATTACTTTTTGTGTTTTAATTTTAAATTTTCTTTCTGTAATGAGTGATCGTGATGATGTTACCATATTAAAATCATAGCCATTTGATATATGAAGTAATGACTGTTTTGTCGGGGCCTTTTGGTGTTTGATTGTTGTCTTTTTTCTCTCACCCCTGCCCCCTCGCCTTCCCCCGCTAAATAATGGGCAATTAACTTAGGAAAGGTTTTCATGTTTTGCTTTTCATAGAAATTGGCAAATCAAAAAATATTTTCGTATTCTTTCATTTCCGAGACACATAGAGTGCATCACAACATGTGAGGACAAAATGTGGGCAAACAACTCTCTGAACCACTGAACTGGTTTTATGGACTAGTAGTTCTATTCAGGCTTGGCAAAGTTCATGCAAACATACTGAGTTTTTGTGTGGTAACATTTAGTACACTTTTTAAAAAGTCTGTTAAACAATCTTTTGGTAAATTCCTATTTTCTAGGGAAAAAAGTTCCACTCTTTCAAGGGAATTCATTATGCTTATTGGGACTAGTTCTGCTGTGATTTCTGATATTATTTCAGACATAAAGCAGAACAGCTGTATCTTGCATGTCAGAGAGAAGATATACATGCATTAAATGCTTTCTATATTCAGTCTTTGGAATTTGCTGTCATAAATTGTAATGAGTGAACCTCAAATATTTGGAGACTCATTTTCAGAGAGGGACCCAATGATTTAAATATCTATGAACCCTGTAATGGAATCATCTTTCTGCTCAATATCAATAAAGGTTTTGCTATCATCTTTTGTCTCATTTCAGACACTATCTGACTGAAGGTCTTCGGAGAACATCCAGAAGAGTAGAGCAAGAACAAGGTCAGGGAAACATGATCCATGAAGAAACCCTAAACTGAGGATGTTTAGCTCCTAAAATTGAAGGCTGCCAACAGACATGTCACAGTGTTCCCTTAAGGAAAAGCCTGGTGCAAAAGAACAGAGAGATTTGTCCTCCCCAAACACAGAGAGTAGGAAAATTAGTTATAGTCTTGAGCTGCAGACAGGTGGAATCAGGATGGATGCAGCAACTTTTTTCAGGGATGGTTATGGAAAGATATTATAACTATATCAGGGTGATGTGTTAAATGCAGGTTAGACAGAAATAGTTTGTTCTACTTTGGGGATGCATTTGAAGAGTTTACAAGCCCTTTGACTTTATTCTTTCCTAACTACACTTTCTATTTCCCTTCCCAGTAACTCACTGCATTTCTTCCTACTCCAAGATTTCCAAATAGTGGTTTATTACCTTCCATAAAAATGCATTTATCACTGTGCTCCTCCTTTACTCTCCTTCCCCTTGCCTTTTGCAGGTTTAATCTCTCTATTGCAGCTATCCTTGAAGATGTAATCAATAAATAAAAATAAATTGAAAAAATAAAGTGTGAAGTGGTGAATGGGATTTTTAGTGGCCTCCCAGCTTGTTTCTGTATTTGTGTTTATAAGTCTCTCATAATCATCAGTTTACTGATTTACATCTTGTGCTTAAACTCAAACTGATGGTCCTAAACTTGATGTCAATGCTTTAGCTGAAGCTATATGCATCTGACTTCTGTAGTTGTAACTGTGTGCTGGGTGAAAGATAAACCAGCAGGAGGAATGAATCCAATTCACAAACAGATTATAAATCAGAATTANCTCTGATGGCCCATTAGCAGACATGATTCCTCAGACTGGGTGTGGAGGTGCTGATGGCTCTCCGGAGGGGCGTTATCACACCTGAGTCACTGGTGAGAAGACAGGAAACCTTTCTTATCTCACAGAAGTTCCTAAACATTCAGCTTGTAACCTGAGGAGTCAGGTGTGCCCCAGGCAGTTACTGCCAATGATCCATTGTTAGCAGTTCATGAGGGGGCAGGTGGAACTCTTTTCCATGGGGCAGGCGGTCTCTTTCCTGGTTCCATGGTTGAAAAGAAAGAGAGAGGAGGTGATCCCTCTGAGGCACATGGTTGGTAGATGAAAGAAAAATTCCAAGATTTTAAATCCATAACAAACTGCTTTATATTTTCCTAATGAGATTAATATTTTGCTTTCATTTTTGCCCATAAGTTCCTTGGCTTTTACAGTGATGAGGAGCTTGGAGACAATTTCATGTGTATGTTATGGTAATTCCAAAACTATTTCATGTAAACTAAATAAACTCCTCTTACAGGAGATACAGAAAGGGTACCCTTCCCAGAGAGTGTCCTAATGGGCTAACTTATTTTGGTTGTCTCTTATTCCTCCTCTTTGTTTTCTTTGTCATCCTTTGCCTCTTACTCTGTAGTTTGGTGATAGATCTGCTTCAATGAAAAGATAAGAAAATATTTCATGGTAGACAAGGCATATTTTTGATGGAGGAGGGTTTTCAATAAAAGAGGCAGAAGATAAACTTCAGATGGGATGGGCCTTCCATCACCAAGCTATTGCAGAAATAGAAAAGCAAACTCTCCTTTGGCCCCAAAAGGAATGAACACACATTATGTTTTTGTTAGTGTGTTTTGTTTTGCTTTTTTACTCCAAACTGTTCATAGTAAATCATAGCCATTGAAAGTTTAGGAACTGTATCTGGTGTAAATATCAAGTCATTCAATACCCATAACAATGGTAAGTGTTCAAGCATCATTGTCTCAGGCTCTGGGTGGAGGCCAATTCAACAAAACTGTAATAAGCTGTAGTCTTGGACCATACTGAACAACATCTGGGGTTCTATTAAAAATATATTTAGTTACGTGCATACTTTCAAAGTCTTCTCTGCAGTGAATTTACTGTTATGGCTTAGTCCCATTTCCCAGGGCTCATGCTTTGTGCTCCCACTCACTGCATCCCATGGCTGTTACCAGCACTGGTACACAATTACAGTGCCATCATCAGGTGTAGTCTGTCACCACATAGTGGACCTGCCAAGCAGATGCTGCTTATTACATCTTCTACTGTATTTGCTCTATTTGAGAGCAAAACTAGAGAAAAAAAATCCCTCTTCAATAAGTTGCACAATGCTTTTGTAAATTACATTCTATTCAAAATGGCCAAGAAAATTTTACTCCCATGTTTTGTGCCATGTTACCCTTTGAGACAAGCCAGTGTAAAACCCAGGATATTTTCCTAGGTGCTAAAATCCACACTAATCACTGATGGGGTAGAAAAGAAGAAATCTGAATTTCTGTGAATTATAGATCCAGTAATACACAGGGATTTAGCATGGTAACCAACTAATGAATTAACTCTGTAGCTGGTGATAAGGAAACTGATTCCACTACAATTCAATCACTTCATTGCATCCTGTTGAAAGTTAGCATTATACATATTTTCTAAATCTCAAGATGGAAAGCATGCATGCAGTCTAAAGACAAAAGCTTTATGCACATCTTTGTGCACAGAAAATTTTAATACACTCCTTGATATTTTCATGAGGACAAGTTTATTTCTGTCACAATTCCTTGCTGCCATACTATATACATTCAGTGTATACACACTCTGTACACTAACTGTACATTTGGTGACAGGAGGAGTCCATTCTCAGAGGTTAGTTTATGTATTACATAACTGTAAATTAACTTAGTTATTTAGCTATTTGTGCTACCTGTGGCTTTTATTCATAAAGCGTGTGTGTGTGTGTAAATATTCAAGAACCAGTCCTATTTCTAAAACAATAGAGAAGATGCAAGCCTGATATAATGGATTTGTTTCAGTCTTATTTGCTGACTTGTGAAGAAACTTTGGATCTTCTGTGCCTGACTTTCTTTTCTTTAAAATTATTATAATGGAAGCCAAATATCTTGTAAACAGGTTCAAACAGAGATAAAAAATAAAAACAAAGTGATAATACTCCATAAAACCATTTGGGGTTGGATTACTGAACTTCCACAAGACATAAATGAAGATTTTTTTACTTCTAATCACATCAGTGTCTAATTGCAACAAGGCTGTGATGAAAGTGATGGGAAGTTTGGGAGATTTGATGTGACAATGTGACGGGAGACTGAAAAGATCAAACTGATTAGCCGAAAAATGGAACTAAACTTTTGATTAAAAATGAAAAATTTGATTTTGTTCTCCCTGGAGTCAATGTCAAAACTCTCGCTGACTTTATGAAGCAAAAAAATCCAGATTCAGAGGATGACCAGAAAATAGAAACACATATGCACGAATAATGGTATAGAGGTAGTCAGTCCCTTAAAGTAAGAAGTGTCCTGTCAGTGAAACTGCAATGCAGGCTACGTACAGCAAATAGTGAAATGCCTGCCCTTATGTAAAACCTCTTACAGTTTAGTACTTCACAGAGACTAACAGATTAAAAAGGAAGAAAACTTCTAAAGATGAGAATATACACAACAAATAAAAAATTCCTAAAAGATGAGAAAACTGGTCTATTATAGGACATAGCTACCATAGAATTGTGTTGAAACTAAGCCTAGAATTTTGTATAAATTACGGCCAAGGTAAATTTTCTATTTTGAGACTTAATGCAACTTTGGCTGTCTTGCCACTACAAAGGCCTGAGAAGACAATTTCACCTACCTTCTGTTCTCATGCAGCCTTAAAGTCAGTGAGTAGTGTTTTTTCAGTCCTTTTCAGACAATTTAGGTATAATAGATTTACTCGAATTGCTGAGAGTGGAAGGTATGGCAGATATCAGAGTTAGAACTGTAACAAAAGGAGTTATTTACTATTTCACTTTTTCCTGTGCATCACTGTTTGGCTCTTGCCTTTCATTTTTAGACTAATTCTTGAAAGCTGTTGGTTTGTGTTGATGTCATGGGAACTTGGATCTTACATGTGGAACTGCTTGAGGTACGTGGGACTGCCACACAATCACGTATTTCCTATATCCATTGTTACAGCTTCTCTCTGCCAAGGGGATAATAACACCTGAATGAGACACTTGGGCTAGAGTCCAGGGAAACATCTGTGTCCTCCAAAACATTACATTATTGTTTTTGGACTTTTCCCCTTTTAAATTGCTCAAAAGAAATTTAGAAATAATTTTTTTCCCCACAGCATTTAACTCAAAAGATTTTTTTTTTTTACATGTAATTTGTACACTGAAGTGAGTCAAAAAAGAGACTTGTTTCAATGACACCAAACAAAGTGATGATAATGTTTTGGAATTATATTTGTAAGATCCATACAGTGAAAGTTTTCAAATTGTTTGTGTGGGAGAAGAAAGGAAGAATAGAACTAATAGTTAAAGTGAAACTACCCAAATGTCTGAATTTTACAATATTTCTCTTCACCACAAAACTGTGAAACTCATTGGCACAGACTATTAAGTCCAAAAGTATAATAGAAAACAGATAGGAATTTAATTAATTTGCAGGGAATTGACTTGATAACTGAAGGTTGAAATATGCAGGTCTCAGAGTCACCCAGGTGATTCTGGAGTCGGAATCCTGTGTGCATGTGGTGAAGGACGTCCCTCTTCTCTTGCTAGCTGCTTTCTGTAGGAGTCTGGCTGCTTTTGGAAAAGGAACTGTGGAGTGGTTGAGTCAGTAAGGTCCTTCTGAACATCTTAACACTGTGCTGTCACTAAGTCTATTGGAATCTGAATCTATGCAGGGAGATAGGTGTTAAGATGTCTGGGGAGAGAGCAAGTATTGGGAAGTAATTACATGGTGTGTAATTTGGAGAAGGCAGATATCAATATTCACTTGAAGAGTACATGGTACCTCAGGTGAAGGAATAGGCTTGAAAAGATAGAAGGTCCTTTAAATAACCTGCTCACTGATTTTGAACAGGTGTCTCCCTCCTTCCCTCTTTCCTCTCCTCGCCAACTTATGGAACTTGACAAACTTTAAAAGCTAGGGGACCAAATGTAGAATGGAAAAGGGGTGAAGTCTCACTGAGAAAAGGCTCATATGCAGAATTTTACAGATGAAATACAGCTGGTGAGACACAAATGTCTTTTAGCTGGAAATAAAGGGCAGTATGCTTTGAGTTCATCCAATCCAAGAAAATATGTGTGTGTGGCTAGCCGTCGCGAACGACGATGCTTTTTATGCCTGCGCGAATGGATTTATTACGTGGAGCTCAGCGTGCGCGGAACTGGCCCCACCCCCTTTAGCCCTGGGACACTCTAAGCCTTGGCCGGGGCAAGCCCGGACGAAGTTGGCAGAGCGAGACCCGCAGGGCTCGAACCGGCGTCCTTCCGAGAAGGAGCACGGATCCAGGGGCGGCGGCTTTACCCACACGGCCACAGCCGCCGGCCCAAGAAAATATAAGACAGAAACAAGG
Organism: Scytalopus superciliaris; assembly: GCA_013400415.1. NCBI lineage: Eukaryota > Metazoa > Chordata > Aves > Passeriformes > Rhinocryptidae > Scytalopus > Scytalopus superciliaris. The sequence goes on from VXBX01007128.1 coordinate 99,388, forward strand.
GCAGCAATTTTTAGACAGCTGTGTACAGCTGCCAGAACACTAGACCTCTATGCAATCAGAAAGCAGAAGTGGAAAATAACTTTATAGAATTTGTCTCATTTTAACTAGTCATATGTGAAATAATGCTGATTGCCAGGAGGTTTCGACAAGTATAAGCAAATCACTGCTTTTCAGTTGGTAGGTTAGGTAGAATGTTAGCTTAGATCCTCCTAAATATGATGAGGTATCCAACTGAGCATCCAAGAAAATATGTTTTAAAAGTGAAGACACTGCTTAAAATTGATTCTAGTATTTGGAATTCTAAATAATTTGTTTTACAGAACTCTGCTTATGAACAAAAGGAAAAGAGAAAAAAAACCTATCTAGAGATAAATGCATATAATAGGCACTGAGAGACTTCATGAAAGCAGCTTCACTGATGCCATGTCAATATGCCAGAGATTGTGAGTCTGGAAGAATTTGAAAATTAATGTGAGATCCTCAGTGCAATTCTGAGGCCAGAAAAAAGTATTTGCTAGTTTAATATTTAAATCCTGAGCCAGCATGAGTATATCAACTGGTTCACACAAACCTGCTGAAGTTCTGCTTAGTCCAGTTGCTGGCCATTACATCTGCAAAGTCTCAGATGTTGCTTTAAGGAAAATGTATGGCGCCAAATCTGACCCACCTAGAAAGTGAGTTTCAGGGTTCTCAGACTATTTCTAAGGTTTATGCATGGGAAGGATGTCTTCAAAACTGGAGGGAGAAAGTAGAACTTACACAAGGTTATTCATGCTATTTGTGAGAGAAAAGGCAGTAAAAAAAGCACTCATTACTCATCAGAACTCAAGTCATTCTGATATGTCATTTATCTTCTTTCAATTAAAATAAGTTTGATTGAAATACAGAGTCTGACTTTGACACGCTCTGTTGCTGCACTGGTTTTACAATGGTGCAAGTCACTAGAGTTAGCCTGGGATCAAAACTGACTCCCTGACTAGTCTTTGCTTCTCCTTTACCTATGAAAACCAGTTTTTTGCAGCTTAGACTTTAAAATTCTAAGATTTGATAAATCAGCTTTAATCTCAGGTCTCTTCTTAATTGAGAGATCTGAAACTTGTTATTTCAGTTAAAATGGCTATCTTCTGAAGACATTTGGGGACCAAGTCTCATTCCAGAAAAAATTAGTTCTGTGCTTAACTACTTGGATGGTAGAGCCCACTGGCCATATGATGGAAGTACTGCAACTCTTATAAAAACTTTTGTCCTTTACCATTATAAAAGCTGACCCAAACTCCCAATGATTTTTTTTTTTAATTACTGCATTTATTTACAAATTCTTGATACTACTCAAGCCATGTTGTTACTCAGAAACACTTCAGTTTAGGGGCACTGTATTCCACAAGGGCTGCTGAGTGCAAACTGGGTACATGGGGGTATCTACTGAATCTCCATCTTTATTCAACAGTAAATGGGGGAGTGAAGAGTTAATTTTCTTTGCCAGGAAAGAAACAATCTAAATCACCCTGTATTTTATCCACACATACATACATTGTGATGTAGTCATTGCTGCATTGGAAGTTCCTATGAAAGTCTACCTGGTGATGATTTATCCATACAGTCAGGTATTCAGTTGTTGGCATCCTGAAGGTGAAGATCAAAACTGTTTAACACTATAAGTGTAAGTTTTCAGTCAAGTTGAAGGTATGTTTTGGGCTATGTAAGGTCTTTGTTTTATTTACTTGCTTGTTTGCCCAGTCAAAGTCATTAGGTATTATTAAGTAAATTAACAGATATGAATCACTAGAGAAGAGCTTAAATGCTTCCAGTGACCCAGTGACAAAAGAGTCACAAGTAGAAATCAGAAAAAGAGTACTTTCTTTTATTTCTTTTTAGGAAATTTTAATTTTTTGGCTCTTCAAACTGAAGCTAAAATAGAACAGCTTAAAACAATACGAAGCAGAGTAAGCCAAATTTCTTTCAAAGTTATACATTTTCAAAGACAGTATCCTTCAACTCTCTCTAGTTCAGAGATCTTTCTTGGTTTTGTCCAGAATTGTTGAACTTGTTTCCAAGTGACCTGTAACCTTGTTAGTATATGAAGGTAATTTACCATTCAATAAATTGAGAAATGTATTTTAACATCATAAGTATAGCTTACTCAACACTTTCCTTCCCAGTTTAATAGTCTTTTCATTTTCAATAAAATAAAAGGAAGCCCTGGTTTCATGCAACAGACGTCTTGCAATTGATTTGAAAACATGAGCAGTAGAGGCTGTTGCTGAGGGGACCAACCCTGGTCCCACTGCCCTGGGGCAGGAATGCCAACTGAGCAATGGACATGATTTACTGAGCCAGACCTGCCCCCAGATATCTGACCAGATGAAACACATCTGGAAACCTGCCCACTGTAAAGACACTAAATGATGGGCATTATTTAGTGCCAGAGATTTTTTGGGAATGGGACCAAAACATCTTTTATGGGAGGAAATGAGAGAGGAAATGGCTTGTTATCCAGAAAAAAGAGAAAAAGAGAGAGAGAACTGAGCTGTGAAGGTGAGGATATGGGTGGCAAGGAGGAGGTTTTTGTACAATATATGGAGAGGAAAAGACCTGCTGGAGTAGGATGTATCAGTGAACCACCACAGACAAGGAGGAAGCAAAACCTGCGTGGAAGCTAAACAGTTCATTATTAAAAAGAGCAACTTTTTCAAGAACGATAATTTACAGATAATTAAGGGAAAAGGTTAGCATAAATACAGAAAAAAACTACAAAAGTCTCAAAACAGACTTAAAAACCCTATTAACAATCCAGCATATTACAGTTAACAGCAAACATGAAAAGATGAACAATACATAATATAGTCCCAGACAATCTACTTTTTAAGAAGTGTTGTCAGTCAAAATTTTATGTTAACTTAGGCAGTAGAGGCTGCTTTCATCCCAGAATTATATCACAAACTGTTCAGTGTTGGAAATTGCCACTTATCAAGAAACACTTCCAAATAGTACTGTTTCTAGGGACACGTATTCAATGAATCAGCAAAGGACTCAAAAACTCTCACATTTTGACATAAAAATTCAAAAAGAGACTAATTCATTTAAGTATGAAAGGAAGAAAAATCTTGCCCAAAAATGCATGTTTGAGGACAATATTAAAATATTGGGAGGAAAATTCTAATATTGCTCCTGATCTTGAAGAAACTGGTAGGATTTAATTTTCTAGTGTCCTGTCTCCAGTACTGAAAATAGCAAAAATTGAAAGCAGCCAAAACAGTTTTATCAAAACAATTTCAAAAAAGTCTGGCATGGAAAGGAGTAATGTCAGAAAGTCAGAAAGAGAGCTTTGTATATCTCCATACTCTCTATGCTCTGTAATAGCTGCTCTACAGGGGAAAATAGCATAGCAAGTGGTATAAAAAACCACTGTGTTCTGACTCTGTTCTGCCACTCTTCACTGACCACTGGCAAACCCCCATTCTTTTGTATCTAGAAAATCTCCCAGAAGAAATAAACTTTATTATGCATGATTCCCCTAAGAGGATAACCGAACTAAACAGAATTGTTTTCCTGTCCAGGAGAAGACTCTTCTATTTTTCACTGAAATACCAGGAGAATGATCATCCTTACAATATTTTAACAGAAAATAATAACAGTGGCAATTTCTGTTAATATTCCAATGTACTGTAGAGTAACAAAAACCTGCAAAGGTTTGTGCAGCTGAATATATACGTACATACTCTTTTTTAACACAACTTTTGTCATGGAAAATATACTATTAGCAAATGGATTGTTCTTCATACACTGTCAGATTTTGTTGCTGCTTAAAGAAAGGTTTAATTCTTTTATTTCTGGGATATGAGGATAAAACTATTTTCTGACACACATATCATTATTTTGTGACATCTTAAAAAAATGCATGTGACTAACTTGAGAGTGTGGGCATGTAATTGTCCTGCCTAACATGTCCCAAAGCCAAATGCAATGGATAATTTTCTATTAAAATGATATGATAAAACTGCTGAATTTTTTGTGTTGTAGAGGGAAAATTTAGTTTCATTAACACTTATGATATATACATGCTTGAGCAGCTTCACAGCCCTCTTGTCTGTTCACTAGGATGATAGCTAGAGACAATCAAATGATGGCCAGTTGTACAATGCTTCTCTGAATAATGTTTTACAGAGAAGACATCTGTTAGGCATACAACCCATCTTTCAAGGACCAAAAGAGGTGTTACTAATATTTCATTTCCTCATGCAAATGTCTATGTTCCTTAAATTCCCCGTGTATTCCACCACAAATAATATAGTTTTCTTTGTGAAGACACACAGCTTGATTTGGGTATTAAAGACACCTTGAAGTTCATACATCCGGAGTAAGATATTTCTTCATCTGTAGGGCCTATATAAATATTGTTCTAGGCGAGATTCAGCTGAACAAGCAACTGGGAAAATTGAATCTGCTGAAGGCAAATGTATTTCTTATTTCTTGGCTACAATATTCATAAGTGAGGTATGAAATTCTCTAATGACATGGTATTTGCAAGTAACTCAAAGTAAAGTATTTGTGCTACATTCTGTTCACCTTACTCAGTCCATTAGTCCTATCACCTTCAAGGAGACTAGTGCTGTGCATACAGTAAGTGGAATTTGGATCTTTAAACTACTTCAGTGCACTACCATTTGGTTTTGCATAGTGACAGACCAAGGAGATAGTTGCATGCACTAAGTTTAAAAAGCACTGAGTTTCTCTGTTTCTAATTGCTGTTATTATTCAGGCTGGTGCAGCAGTCTTGTACAGCAGTTTTGGCTCTGCAGTTGACCAGCTTTGAGTTTACATTCTTAAGTACCTGAAGACAAAACTTGAGTGCCTCATTTCCTGCAGGGTCAGTAGTAAGACAATATTATGACAATATTGAGGGGTTTGCAAGCTGAACTGGATAGCAGGGCTACAAAAGATATCAGATAAGCACCTACATTTAAATGAGCAGGAGGGAAAATGTCAACCCCATATACAGTCTGGTACTGACGGAGACACGTGCGTTTATAAATGTAATGGAAACCAGTAGCTGTTCAATGATACCCACTGCTAAAAAGCAGCTGATAACAGCTACTACCTACCTTTTTTTAGGGAAAGGCCAGTGCTATTGTGGAGACTGAGTGCACTTTTGAGGAGAGAGTACTTGCCTTGGAAAGGCTACAGCCTTCTTATTAAATAATAATTTACAAAAGTTTTTAACCCCTGTCACTTTCTGCAGCATCTCAACATAAGTTGCCAAAGATTTTTTTTATAAGGCGCTTTCCAATATTAATCTACTTAGTCAGTATCTTACAGCTCTGCATATGTATGTGAGGGTTTATAATTTCAGCTTTAAATATGTATAAAATTTATTCTGAGTGTCCTATCACAGTGCTTCTCTCTTCAGTTTTCAGTGGAGTGACTGTGGTAGTTGACTACTGCTCGGGCACACTGAGATAAGAGCAACTGCTGCTGAGCCTTTCAGCAGCAAGTGTCTCTAAGCCAGAGCTGCACTGAGCAGCAGCTTGGATGGGCCAAGGCAGCTGACTCAGGCAGCAAAACTTGAAACATCATTATAATAATGAATTCAGACCTTGAGTAGGCTGACAGTGCTGGATTTACAAATCCCTTCTAAAACATACAGGATTGATGCTGTACTTTAATTAGCTACCAGGTTGATTCATGACTTCCAAAAGTAGATGTTGTAGCATGCACAGACACTAAAGTAAATGGCACCTTCACAAGAGCCACTCTTCAGGCTGGCAGAACTCCTTCAGCTTTCCAGGTTGGCTGTTTGTCAAGCCCTCTGTGTTTGGTGGCTGCTAGTAATGGATTTTTTGTTTGCTTTGTAGAGAATTTCATTCAAAGCTTTAAAAAACCTTGGCAGCACTTAAGTGAGCACAGCTCACGGCTGCAAATGAAAGTTAGAGCAGCAAATGGTCAGGGTGTGCAAACAGCCTGTGAATTTGGAGGTTTCAAAACTCCAAGGCAATACTTCAGTTAGTTCACTGTAATTAGAAATAATTCTGCAGATCTAATCTGAATATTGCATAGTGAAATGTTAATGTGTCTTTGGGTCTGATGAACTCACAGAAGAGTGATACCAGCATTGTATCAGCAGTGACACTACCTACATTATGATTTTCACAAACATCTGGGGGTGAAAAAAAAAGCAGACAAAAAAAAACATGCTTCTTTTTTGAACAGGAACAGGCTATACTTACAAGTCTATAGGCACAAGAATAATCTTTCTCCTCTGACTCCTTATGTGATTCCCAGCTCCTTTTCTCCTTGAGCTGCTGAGTATGTTTGCTGTGAGCATAATACACAACCCACCTTTGGCCACAGTTTCCCAAATTTGTATGCTGAAACCAGCTACCTAAATTCATATTTAGGCATCCAGTTCCAAAGCCTTAGAGACTCTGAAAAGTCGTTCTACAAGTTTCACATTAGACTGGGTGTCTGATGTTCCTCAACATAGACAGAATGATTAAAAGTGCTGAATAATCGAGGTGAAAATACAAACTCACTTGGTGTTAGTTGTCATCGCTGACTTCTCAACCGTTTCATGGTGAGTAAAAATGAAAAAAAGATGACAAAAAATTGCTAAAAATATCTACAATGTAGAAATTAATTAACAGATCACAATGATTGTTGACCACTCCCTCTCAAACACTGCTACAAGCATTAACAGGAACATGTGCAATGACAGGGTAACAAGGAGAGCTGGTTTTGGAAAACCTCCTGAGAGGTGCTCATATCACCAGGAAAACAATGAACGTAGAGTGGACTACAGTAGTCCATTCCTTCCTGCACAAGGAGTTTTCTCCTTGTAAATATTGCTGTACTAAGTGTCCCTGCTGCCTTCTTTCTTAAGACATGCACACAGCCCTTGACAGGATGATGTGCTCCCCTCCAAGAGAGTCTCTTTCAGCAATTTTTAAACAGGGAAAGAAATGTAGTCTGCTTGTCAAACACCAACTGGACACATATAAAATACACTCAGGATTCTTTACAGAGTCACTGTATTTTATAAAGGATTTAGTTTCACTCACTCTATGAGGTCAGAAAAAAACATCAAAAGAGAAAACTCCTTCTGGGATCATGTCTTCTGCACTTAGCATTACCACACGCAGGCAAATCATGGATGACTCATATATGCTGTTTCTTGACTCTGGGTTAAACTTGGAACATAAATTATGTCAATCTGCTGATGTAAATTTTCCAGAAATCATGTCTGGCTTGAGTTGTTTGGTACACTATTTACACAAACTGCAGGTATGTTTGAATTCAAGTAGGCTGTCAAATAAATATTTAAAGGTGAAATGCATAAAAGAAGACAGAACACAGCCACTTAATGCTGATGTCCTTCTTCATGGTGTAAGGGCCAGAAGATTGTCATGTGAATATAAAGGCACATTTTAAGTAAAAATAATTATGTCCTACTATAAAATGTCTCCAGCTGTGAATAAAAAGCTCTCCTTTGAAGAAGCTGCAGTTTAAAATTTTAGGGTAAAATATTTTTTTAGTTAGAGATTGTTTTCAGGCCACAATTATTTCATTATTTTCATGGTATTACAAAGGTCAGAAGAATTAAGAGTCAATTATTAAAACATTGCAAGTGTTGCAATTATATTTGAAGACTGTAGAATACAAAAGGTACATAATAAGATTGGCTAGGAATAAGGATGAAGAAGAAATTTTTTTAAAAATACTTTTTTTGAGGCTGTTACTTTTGTGCGTTTTGATTATAGACTAAGTTACAGCCACCTGTCTGTTTCTTCATCTATCTAAATATGTTCCTGAATGTATTTTTTGGGGTTGTGACCATCTGAAAGTTACATCTACTCTAGATGCTTTCACTTGTAGAATAAGAATTGAATCACAGTAACTTTCCTATGTTGAGAAATGTAGGCAGGAGTTTTGCTCTAAGATTAATTTCTTTTTAAGTGTATTCAGATCCCTCTGTCATGCTTGAAAATATTTTTAAGCTATCCTTTCATGTTAGAACTTCCTGGGTCCAACTTTGTGTTAGTGCTGAGAAAACAAGACTAAGTATGGTTTAAATGTGCTGCTGGTATAACTCTTACTGATTTTGTTTTCTGTTGGTCTGGTTATGGTGGGTTTTTGTTTTTGTCTTTTTTTTTTTTTTAAATTTGTTTTGTTTGTTTTTATGGTTTTGTTTTTGTGGGGTTTTTTATTTTTATTTTTTTTTAAAGACAAATGTCAGCACTCAAAAGTCTAGTTTAAGGATTTTTGAAAATTCAAGTTCCACTTACCTAACAGAGTTAATTTTTCCTCTTAGTCAAATAGTTCTCTTTGGTATAAAATAGGGATTAATTTTCAGTTTGTAAATTATGTCACTTATTATTAAAGACTTTCATCACCATAGATGAAGTACTGAAGTTACCACGTTGCAAGCTTTGTCTATAAGTCAGTGAAATACGTCACCTTAAATTAGAAAAACAATTATGGAGATAAAAATTCCAGCTTTTTTGAAACCTGTCAGTTGAAAGCCATGCCAGGTTTATGGCTTAGGTAGCCAAATCTAAAAAAATTAGGATTTTTAAAAGAAAATACTGGCACTAGCAAACATCCAGATGCCATTGCATCTGGATTTATTAGTGATGGAGACATTTCAGAAGTGAGAATTTAATTGATAAGGCATTCTTCCTCTATAGTTCTAGGCAAACCACCAAAGAAAATTGTTTTTGACTTCAAAGGAGTATACTACAAAGGACTGGGCATACCAGAAACACAATTAGGTGAATTTACAGTACATGTAGTGTATGTGGTGCTGTGCTATGGGAAACACAGTTTCTTGCAGAATCCAAAGCTTAGTGTTAGCCAGACCCACCAAAACTACTCTATTTGACTGTGCTAAATTTACCTGGAAAAGAGTGTTTCAGTGTCAAACCTCACAAAACGCAAGAAGATCCAAGAAGAGGTATCCTATGGTGGTATGATTATTTTGGTGTACAGTATCAGATAATATGACAGTGAGATTTGGGCGTAAGAAGACCAATGGATTTTAAAACTGCAGTTCATGGCTGGTAGAAGTTCATCTTAAAATCTAAGTAAGAGAATATTTGGCTTATCTGCAAAGCTCTTTGTTCTCTGACTTCTGCATAACAACTTCTTTTCTTGAAAGAAATAATGGAATATGAATGTTAGATGCTGATTTTATTTTGCAAAATGAAGCATAATCATTTGGAACATTTGCTAAAAGACCACTTTACAACCTAAGAAAAATATAATGCAGTATTGACATAATATCTGCAGATATTCTCTCATTCTGAGTAGTACTGCCTCTGTGTATATTCACAATGACATTAAAAAGAGATATAAATGGCTTACAATTGTGTTTCTGGGAGGTAAAAAGACTCAGGGACCTATCAAAGATCAGAAAGTATTCCAAAAATCATCCTGTAACTCCTTTGAGACTTTTGGGTATAGGATGTTATTTTGAGACTCCATTACCTTGCTCTATATCAGTTTTATAGCCCACATGTCAAAACAGTACTAGTTTAGTTTTGATATACATGTTCATGTATTTCTTTGGAAATTACTACTGCTTTTATTTTCTAAATTGGGGAGAATGGTAAATCATGCGTCATCTGTTTCATGTGTTCAACCTGTGCCTGAGTTCACTGCTTATATTTACAGTCTGTTTCAGAATGTATGCTGTTGCTTCAACATTTTATTTAGCAAAATAGAAATAGAGGAACTAATAAAGGCACCAAAGTATAGGCAGATGGCTTTGACAGAAATAACAGCAGGGCTGCTTCATCGTTACCGCGTTTGAGTCAGTGACATTGCAACTGACAAAGTTTCTGCTTTAAACATTTAATTCTGTAATTTAAAGTACAATTCAATGTAACATAAACAGGAGAAATGTCCCATTGAGTCACACACATGAATTCAAAAGTTTGAAGCGATATAAACACTAAGTACTTAATAGTTTTTTAAATTTGAGTATATTGTATGCATACCTGTTACATCTATGTAAAAATAGTGGTACTCAGGTAATAATATATTCTGAAGTTGTCTGAAATTAACTAAGACTTCATAATACAATTGTTTATTGAAAGAACATGATAACTAGAATTTTAAATTCATGGCAACTTCATAAATTTTACTGAAATCCAGAAACAGATTAAAACATAGGAGTAAAATTCCAGAGTTTTTCAGAAATAATAGAAAAATTTATCTGGTTGAGAAATCTTTGTCTAGTGTATTGTGATATGTAGTTTCATATATTAGATTGCAACTTTATAGAAGGAAATAATTAAATAAAACATTAGTATGAATGTAATAGGTCAAAATTTCTGAATGACTTTTTGAATGAAGAGAGAACAATGACCATCTCATTGCTATCTCTGTTTCTCTTCAGAATACATTTTGTCACATTAGCTTCTGATTACACATATGGTGAAAAATTATTATTCTCAAACAACATCATAGTCCCCATCTCCTTGTAGGAGACAATATTACTATTATTGCATGTGATTTCACTTACCAACTCTGATAATGTAGAACCTGATGCTATAAAAACAAAATGCCTGGACAGTCTCGAAAGATTTGTCTGCAGCGTATTATGAATAAAGAGAGAGATATGATTGACTGGACTATAAAAACAACAACTTCATGGCAATCATGAAGAAAGAGAGTAAGATAATGTTTCTAGCCTGTTACACCTTGTGGTGGCTCCAGTGAGATCTAATCACCCTGTCTATTGCAATATTATTTTAAAAATCAGAATAATTGTATTTACTCCTAGTCACAGCAGGTGTGTAAAATCCAGAATGAATAGTTTAGGAAAGATGCAACTGACTGCACGAATTTCTCTACTGGTGGAAATGTCCTTTCTAACTATGTGGCCCCTATGTGTGTCCTAGTTACAGGGGCCAGGACCAGTTTATCACCATATGGGTATAACCAAAACTGTGTATTCTACACCCTCTGTGTCATTTCTGATGGACTGTTAATAATGGATCATTTGGAGCAGCTGCCCAGGGCACACCTGACACCTCAGGCTACCAGCTGGGTGTTAGAGAACCCTGTGAGACAGGACAGTGTTTCTGTCTTCACACCAATGACTCGGCTGTGATAACTCCCCTCTGGGAGGCATTAGGAACTTCACACCCAACCTGAGGGGTCATGTCTGCCGTTAGGTACTGGCATAATAGGCAGCTGCAACCACTTAGACCATCAAAGATTCCAATAATATCCCATGACTCACAGAGTTAAATCACCCATTTTGAAACTCCCCACCCTGAGAGAGGTACTGGGCATTTCCACTTGAGCCTGAGCATATATAACCTTTGGGTTTGGGGACCTCTGGTACCACTTGTTGGATCCGGACCTTCAGCAGGGCTATGACTGCCACTCTTGACAGGACTGTGACCATTGCTTCAACAAACTGTGACCATCATACTGACCAACAGGTTTTCCTTTTCTTTAATTTTGCAATAGGAGGGACCACTTTGGTGCTCAGCACTGGGGTTAACGAACGGTGTTGTTCTTGTCTGAGTGTGTTAGGTTATACATTTGACTAGTTTTGTCTCTATCATTGTATTTATTGTAATCTTTTTAATAAATTGTAACTGTGACTTGAATCTTACTTGAGTTGGGTTCATTTATGCTGCTGGTTTACTTTTAGACTAGCACACAGGGTATCTGAACAGTGCGGTTGCCTGAGACAAAACAAATTTTCCAGAGATAAATTGATAATAGCCATTTGGTACACTTAGTCTGTGTCAGCTGTTCTGTGGGAGTTTTCTGCTAAATTCCATTACCTTTGTGATATGGGAAGTAAGTATAGTCATGTTCATTTTGATTCTAAAATAATATTCAGAAATACATGGGCAACCTGTAGAACAATCTTGCTGTAAAATATTAAATGAAAGTGGTTTGGACTGTTTACCTTAGCCAGGAAAGGCAGAAGACACAAAAGAGAGACGGTGCAAACATACAATGCAATACATGCTCTGGAGCACACAGATTCATTCTTTCTTAAAGATGAGGGGAAATTTAATAACACCAAAGGTGGAAAATAAAAAAGAATGATCAATTAAAAAAATAATCTTTCCTATGAGACATATAAAAACTGTGAAACTCCATATTGCAGACGCTCTTGGAGAACAAGAAAGTAATAGGATTATAAAAGGGTTGGACACTTATATGTATGTAAGAGCCAGGGCTGTAAATAAAGATACCAAGCATTCTGGAGGGGCTATTCAGGCTTGTATTCAAGCCTTAAACTAGTCTCTGTTAATGAAGCATTTCTGGCTGGCTTTGCTGGTGCTTTGGTGACACTGGACATGAAACAGCTTCCTCCTATTCATCCCAGTTAGGGCATCATGGGAAATTTAGTAGAGTTGACAGTTTACAAACCATGGTAGAACTTAGAGATCTGACTCTGGACCACCTGAGTTTGGTACCAAGACCCCAGCTCTGAACAGCTGTTGAAACAGAGATGTTCCTGAATGCTACTGTTCCCCTTCCTATCTGCACCTTTTCACAGATCTCATTCCCATGATGTTTGGCTTCAAGATCTGTGCAAGGTAGTGAAAAGGGAGAGCTACCCCACAGTTTAAGAAAACATGCAACAGGCAAGTTCTAGAACTTTTGTCCTGTTCTATTTATGTTTTCTCTAGGCTTTAGAAAATTTATTACTGTTCCTTTTGTATGCTGTTGCATATAGTCAAACAGTTGCTGCACTAAACACTACATCTTAAGTTGTGCTTAAATTTCTCAAAAATCAAATTAATGTTTGATTATTTACATAGTGTATTCTCAGAGTGCTTTCCAGGGCTGTTGTATAGACAGTAAGAGGTTTTTCTCTCCCAAATTGTTACAGCTACTTGCCTGACAGAAAAGAGGATATATATTCACACAGATATTAAGTAATGTATAGCTTGTTTTCTATCCTGTTGCTACGCTTTCCAGCCGACTGTTGTAACACTGCAAAGAGGATGGACACTGTTCTGTTTCTTTGTAGGTGGTGGGAAGTGATTATTTCTTTTTTTGCACGATCTGCATCTAATCATGGGGATTCAGCGCAGGCAATGTCTGACCTGGGACAAGGATGAACCATACTTTCTCCTGCAATGCTATTATGGGTGTGAAGGTAGAAAAAAAGAACCTATTGTAATATCTGTTTTGTATTTGTTAACTGAAGATACTGGACAAGACTTAGAAAATTTGTGGTTCTGTTGTTGACTTAGGAGTCAAAGCCATAGGACTAGCTTTCAAAAGCTAGAAGAATGTTTCACTGTACTCTTTCCCCTGCCTAGTTCTCCATAGCACCTAGAATATAGCTCTTGATTATATTTTCAAAAACAATTGCAAATCTTGGGGTCTTTTCTTCCTCAGTTGTTTCTGCATCATAAAATTGTTAAGGTTGGAAAGGACCTTTAAAATCTTCAAGTTCAACCTTATGCTTTAGGCTCCTACACTGTCTTGGTTTCTTTGCAAGATGATGTGATGAACCATGTGCTGCATACTGTCATTAGAGCATAATCAGCTCCCCATCTAAGTTAACTTTGACATACTTAAGCAAACAAATAGAACAGATACTACCTTGATCTTAGGTCTACTGCACTATGCTAACAGCACATGACATTGTGCTGTTACTTGCTCACACTGTCACTTTCATAATAGTTCTGTATTGCAGAATAAGATAATTTCATTCTATTGTTGTAGATATAATACATAGTTGATGATAGAAGCAATATTTAAGAATTAGACCATAAGTATGGATTGAGATAGATGAAGATTTTAATATGGATGTCTTAATATACAAAGGATATCATAAAACATAAGTGCTTCTTCAGTGAGAACTATTTTTGTAGATAAGCCAGAAACCATATCTTTATAGCACTATAGCACGTTAATGTGATATATGCAATTTTTTTCAGTTTACACTGCATTAAGATCAAGTTTCCACCTTTAACTTCTCAAGGTTTTAATAGTCGGATTATTCAAATACTAAAATATTCCTTGGATTCAGCTCCTGGAACTGCTACAGCCTCTGTGAATAAAATGGGGCAATTATTTTAGCTCTTCAGAGTTATATTTCTCCATCTCAAATGTAAGAGTAGAAAACCTTAATTCACAATGATGACTATATGAGTATACATATATTAATGACTGTATCATTTGAACACCACCATAACTGGGAGCAAATCAGCTACTGGAGACTTATTTACTCAAACCTACACTAGCCATGGCAAAAGTCATGGTGGCAAAATCAGCAAGATTTGAATAACTCAATGCAGAAACATCCCAGAGAAAAGGCTTTCTTTAGAATTGTTTTCACAGAGAGTGGTTGCAGAAGAAGACAAAGGACTTCCTCCTTGCAAACAAGTTAGTATTTCAATGGAATTTAGGAGAAGGCCAGAACTGCAATAATACAATTTTGGGTAATGTTGACCTGATGTGTGCCTTCCATGCCACCTAGATGATATCAGCCATTACAGCTCCCAAAGGAGAGAACTTTCATGAATATTAACTGGGTTTTTGAACCTTTTTTTTGCAACACATGGGGCAGATTTTTCACAGTTGTTCAGGTAGTATCTCAGGTGGAGATGCAATTAGACACCTTGTTTGTAGTCAAAAACTACTGGAGAAGCATGTTCACAGTGAATGTCCTCAGTTTTCTCCCTGCTACCAGACCAGCTCATATTCATGGCTCCTAATTAGGACAGATTAAAACCTCTTGATATTTTAATATGTCAGCTTTTATTGAATGTAACAAAGGTATGTCTAATTTCAATTTTTACAGGGGTCTCTGAGGCTTGGTAGACAAATGTGTTTAGAAGTCTATGGAAGAGATTTGTACCACATATATAAACACCCCACATGAAAATAAATAACTTTCCCACCTGGAAAGAAATAACTTTAACAATTTTCACTGTGCATTGACAACAGAACAAAGTCTTATACCAGAATTCCCATCTGTCTACTTCTTACATGTGTATACATAACTACCACAGTTGCTTGTGCAGGTAAGCTGCCTACAGAGCAGTAAATATTCTCTAAAACAGCTGTGGCTGAGGGAGGAATGGTAGACAATAAGCAGGTAATGAGCCCTTCATACCAATTAACTCCTGTAGGGATCTAAGTTTCACTTCCTCAATGTATACTGTGGCTACCAAAATTAACAGGAGCTTCTTGAATATAGTGATAGGCAATCTTTTGGTGTGTTGGGAGGGGAATGCAGTTTAGAAGTGGAAAAACACAGAAAAACCAGAAAATCCTGTTTGCCTAAGAAATCACTTTTCTCCCTTTCAGAGTAATTATTGCTTTCTCACAGGTTGGTGTTGTCCTTCCTAAGGATGTTGAATGCTGCTAATACTTTTCTTGGTCCAGTTTCTCTGGAACTGACTCAGCTACTGACTTTTCCTTACACTACGTTACAGAAAATTGCCTGATTTATACATATCTCTGGCCAAATACCACCTCAGTAATACCAATATAAATCCCAAATAATACCCCTTATGTTGGCAAATATGACACAGGATTTGTAGAACGATTTCAGGATGGCAGCACTGCACTAAACTGAATTAGTTATTTCATCACCATATTTAAAAATAACCTTGCTTTCTGTTAATACTTATGTTTCTGTTGCCATCCATAGCATCAGTTGTAAGTAACAGAAAGGTTCCCACACCTGCTTTTAATAAACGTTCAATAAGGCATGTCTTGCATACTATAGTTTCAGTTACAAGAAGTTAAGTCTGTCATCAGACAAAATTATTACATGAAATTACTGTATAATAATTAAAGAAAACATTTTCCTCATAATTTACATTTACTTATTTATTCTTGTATTAAATACAGGCAAAATTATTGCAATTGGTTTGTCCTAAAAGTTGGTGCAACCTAGTAGTGGAAAAGCCTACAAGAGCATGGTGTTTAAATGGAACTGGCAGATATGTATTCCTCTGTCTGTAAGGTATAGAGGTGCTGCCCATCCAAGTCCAGTAAAATCTATATGTGATGTTAATGGATCTTATTTAAGCAAAGACATGATTTTTAAAATCTGAAAGGATTCAATATATCCTGATTTTGCACTGATCAAAACTTCCCCTGGAGTAAGGCATGGGATCTGAACAAAAGAAACCCACACAAAAGTAAATTTAGCATATAGGATACATAAAATAAATGGCTGTTAGTTGAGCATAGTCCTTCAGAATGGATTAAGGGTTTGGGTCACCTCATGACAACTTCTCAAATCTGAAATACACTGGTGTTGAGAGTCAGTAAATGTCCTCATGGAGGCTTCTTTAAAATTGGGAACCCTAACTTATCATTCCCTCTAGAAAAGTACAGAAAAGTCACAGAAACAGTTAAGAAATTATAGAAGAATAGATTATTTACAAGTCTTTGACCAAAGGCCAAATCTCCAATTGCTGATGTGGAGTGGCAGTTCTTTAAACCTTAGGCTAACATGTTGTTGTAATCCCAAGCTTTAAATAATTTTCCTTTGGAACAGGGAGTTTAAAACCTTTAGTAAAGTATGCATGACCAGCCTTCACACTGAAATTCAAATCAGAAGTGCTTGCACTGCAAAGAATTTTGTATTACACACCTGGGGCAAAGCATACACTAAAGGCTCTATATGATTCATTTCAACTCCCCACATAACCTTGNAATTTTACACCAGACTTGTTCACAGGTCTCTCTTGCCATTGGGTGCCTCCATTTGCACAAGCATATATCCCAGAAATGAATCCTAGGGATTCTCCTTGCAAATAATGTCTCAGACCCTCTAAATGGGACTAAACAGCAAAAATAACTGATGCAAACTGTGACAGGTAAGATGTTAAACAGAGACATGGAGAATAGTATAGGGAGTTTACCATACAGACAACTGTTATCCTTTTTCAACTTAGAGCTAATGTTCTTTCAGTCTCAGAAAACCCTGTCAATGTACAAATCGTTTTGAACAGATGTACAATTTAATGTGGTTTGTTCTTTGCATTCAGTAGTGAATATTTTTGACAACTAATAGATTGTTCATCCAAATGTCATTTCCAGCCCTGTAACTATCAAGTAGATAATAGAACTTTATTTTTCAGTTGATGGAAAATATCCAAATAAATCACCCTTTGTCATTAGAAGAATAAGTTATCATCTATTTAAAAGATAATTGCACACTCTAGGTCATTCCTCATCTTCAAGTAGTTTTATTAGCCTGTAGATCTGCTATGATCAGACTTCAAAGCTGACAAGAAAAGGGATTGTTACTGTCCTGCTGCCCCTGCACCCTATGCTGCAGAGTTGCCCTGTATTAGAGCAACTTCAAGACTGATTGTGCAAATAAATAAGTGAAGTCAAAGACCTGACATCACCATCCTGCATTTAACTCTGTATTGAGTTATGGAAGCCATTATATAGGCTCATTACTTGAACAATACGGTATTGTACAGCCTGGTAAGGGGAACTTTGAAGGTGTAATGTACATGGGTGGGTAAATATCAGAAGTTCAGAATGCTCTTGATTTCAGCCCAAGGTATTTCTCCTGTTGCATTCTTTGCTAGTGGTGCAGAAGCTATTGCACATTTGGCAGCACCAGAGTTGGGAATATTCCCCATACCTGGTAACAATGCAGAAAAACTAAGGATTGAGAAACACGCCCCCTCCCACCCCCCAAACCCAACAACAACAACAAACCCAAACAAACAAATAAACCCCCAACCCCCCCCCCAAAAAAAACCAACTCAGGGAGGAGTTTTTATACCCTTTGATATTCTATGCCAATGGGCTGCAAATTAGTTCAAAAAGCAGAGCCACAAGAAAATAGATCAAAACCTGCAATAGGCTGCAACGTATTGGAATTCAGCAAGGCTGAGGAGTGGGAGTGAAATAGCTGTAAACCACTTTTGCTGCTCTCTTAATTTAGTGCTGATCTGACTTCAGTTTAAATTGCAGAATTCTGATGGCTGCTCCAAGTTACAGGAATTGCCAGCATTCTCAGGAGGTTTTCTTCTGCTGTTTGTGAAGTCAAAGTCATGCAAGGAAAGTATGTCCTGTCAGTCAGGGGCTAGGATTTCTTTGATGCAGGCATTTACTGGCACTTACTATACTGTTTTAATATTTCATAGTTAACTTGTGACAAGGACAATAACAATTAAATTAAAGCAAATAAACTGGCTTGCTTTAGGCGTACCTTACCAATCCCAGTCCTTCCACGTGTATTAATGATTTTACCACCAAACTATCAAAGACATGATTAAAACAAGGTGGCTGATAAGTCTTTATGCTTATGAATTTGATCCTGAGCACAAATGCTAAACAATTAATTCATAGCCATGACTTATGCCAGTGTCAATTAAAACAGAGTATGGCAGAAGAATTTTTGAAAATAAAAACATGCAATGTCTAGTGGTGTGTCACCACATTGTTCTGCTTTTGATCCAAGAAAAATAGAAACTGTAAAAGTGAAATGTGTGAAGAAGGGAAAGAATAACAGACATGAAGTTTAAGGTTGGTCAGCACACTTTCTTGTGATTTCTTGTTATTTTTTTCAGATAACATGCAGTCGGCCCACTCATTGCCCTGCAACACATAGACTGCTAATTTGAATGCTATTGGTGCATGCAGAGGAAATACAGTTTGGCTTTTGCTAGTGCAATCCTATACCTCTTTTCAGCAATAAGTCCATTATCCAGTTTCACCATTATGCTCTAATTCCAAAAATCATTCAGTCATACAGAAAGGTCATAAAACCGCTGTGGTTTCAGCTGTGTTAAAAAGACGGTGATTCTGCTGTGGTTTACAAATGTGGTTCAGACTGTTTCAAGATCAAGGATCATGTCAGGAGTATGCCAGATCCCAAATGTCATTGATTTGATATTGCAGTTTGAGTAGCTGGGCGCCAGCACGTCCTCTTAAACAGCTATCAGTCCTGGCTACTAGTAATTCCCAGTTCTGGAATTCTGGGTAGGTTGTGTTTTTTTTTTTTTTTTTTTGCTAGTTCTGGATTTGCTTAAATCACAGGAACTATCAGTTTTAAATTATTTTACTATTAGGACTGTCTGGGGAGGCAGGGTGGTGTGGGAATTACTTACTCATTTTTGATTTGGTTGTTTTCTTTTACAGATGAAAAAAAGTACACTTAATTCATCCTCACCAAACCCTCATGAAAGACTTTAAGAAAGTCAGTCTTCTGGAACTTCTGTTTTTGTTTCTTAAGGAAATAGCTATGCTTTACAATTATATAGCACCCTGTATGTGAGGAAGTAAAAAAGACAAAGAAAAGCAGATTGCTGAGATTTTGACAGAAGAAACCAGAGGAATTCTCACAGGGTTCTAAGAGTTGCTGAGCAGGGATAGAAAATGAAAAGAGTGAGAAGATATTTTTTTGGGTTCTGTTTCTCAGTGAAAATAGAAGTTCTCTAGGGGACCTCTCTGAAACTTGTCACAAAACTTCAATCTAGCCATCCGAGGCTAATGACAGTCATCAATGAAATTTGATTTTCTTTCAACTGTCAGGCTGAAGAAATAGCTAAAAGCAAGACTGAAAAAATTTTTTTTTTTTTGAATTTTAGAGTTATTATTAGCTGATGATGATAATTTTGCAGAAGGTATTCCATTGATGCTGTGACGGAATTTGCAAGGGCAACCAATCTGTCATGATTATGATAATTTCAAACAAATCTGTGAGGTTGAACAGAGAAATAATAATAATTTTTTCAGATTCCCACCTGGATGGCGAGGAAACTCAAGTTCTTGGAAGTTCTAACTCAATGTTGATCTCATTGCAAATGCAATGTCTACCTTGACATAAAATAGCATAAGAAAATATTTTCCCTTTCCCAAAATTCCTGGCTCTTACAATAAAAAATATTTCAAATAATAAGCATTGGAAAATTGTTACTGTATTATTTCAAAACATTTCAGAGTTTATGTATGCTAAAAATGGTTTCAAAATTTTTTAAGCTCAGTATTTGTTTTCTCATGTTTAATAAATTTAACTTCCTTAATTAACCATCATTTAAAAAAATTGTCATTCCTACAGTTATTCTATTTTAACATGGCTAATTTTTAACAGCTTTCACAATTAAGGAAAGTTTGATAGATAAGTACAATGAGCATTTTAAAGTTCAACATTATTCTGAACCACCAAGTTGCAAAGTAATATTTAAACAAAAATTGTATTTATTTTAAAAATATTGTCCTACAGTCACATTTAGTGTCATTTAGCAGTTAAATTAAAACCTTAGATTTTGTTTATGAGACAATTTTTAAATTTTGAAGTTAAAAGAAACTGATAGACTATTTCAGCTATTCTACTGCTTGCTGTATACAATACAAAACATACAGTTCCTTAAAAACATCAAACAGGCCTCACCTGCAAAATACAAAACACATACTGCTTGATTCTTTCAATGTTAGCAGTGTTCTGGCTGGTGTAGAGCAAAAGGTAATATGTGAAATCAGACTCTACATTGGGGTTCAGAGCCTTGCAAAAATAAGTTGTTTTGTGTTTGGGATCCATAGCCAATGTCACTGAGGAGGACTTTGATCTGTCCTGTGTACACAAGGTGATCTAAGTGGACTCTAGTACACTGCTTTTGAGGAGCCTGGCTTGTCAGGATAAGCACAGAGCTCTGAATAAGCAATCTTTGACACGCTTTGGTGAGTTACCTGACTTTTTTTGTTTGAACACAGAAGGTTTGAGACCCGAGTGGGAACTTCTAGGACATTGTCTTGTCAAGCATATGTACCCTCATTCTATAACATTGGAACAAAGCACCAATGTAGACCTCCAGTGAGATGCAAGGCATGCTCTCCTCAAAGACTTCTAAATGCACACAATTCCTTTGTTGTCTTTTTTCATTCTTGCCATTTTAGCAAACTGTCCTTCTTCCTTTTTTCTTTTCCTGATACCAAACTCAACCACTAGTAACAACAGATTGTCAGTCAGTCAAGAGAATTGGCTTTCAGTTCTGCTGAAGCATCTAACCTCCTTCTCACCCATTTCTTCTGGGCTTTTGAGGCCTCTGGAGGTGTGAGCTGTCATGGGATTGAAAGGCTGAAGTGATCCTGGGTTTTACCGACAGTGTGTTGGAGAACACCACACAAGTTTTCACAGATGCTACATCACACTGATCCGTGTAAGAAATAGATCGTAATTTACGCCTCTACCATTGTCAATTTTTTTCAGTTTCTTTGCTCCTGGGTATTAGCCCTTGATGGGCTCAGATTCTCAACCTGTTTGCATGTATGTCTTTGATTCTTTCAATTTTTAACTTTATTGTAAAGAATATGTAGGCGTGTTCCTAGAGTTGTGAAGAAGGTCATCCATGTTGATGCACAGGTCACTACCACACGACCAAGAAATGCAAATGTTAACATGCCCATTGTGCGGCTCCATATATAAATTCATTAAAGTTTTGAGAACTGCCATAACAAAATGGGCTTTGTCAGTCTCTGACCTTTATCTTAATGCAAACGATGTCCTGCTGAGTATGCAAAGCCAGATGAAATTCAGAAGTGCCTGAGGACCTGAGACTCCAAATAGCAACACCAGCAGAAAGAACATCAGGACTAGTACTAATAATTGACACCGACAGCACAACAAAACTTGTTGTTTTCACAATTTTTTTCATACAGTGTACTGTAGCTTTAAAAGTTAAATATCAAAGTGGCAGCATCACAGTGTTTTCATCTGGCTGTGATTTGGTTGTGAAAAAGTTGGAATGAATTCTAGCTCTGACATCACCAGACCCTCAAGTCATAGAAGTTAAGGAGAACTTTCTGATGCAGGTATGGTGGAGAGAGGGACAAAACGTGGTGAGCAAACCTGAGGCAATAGCATGCTGGAGACTCTGACTTAGGGACGATCAAACAAATACACATGCTCTTTTTCTATACAAATGAGGGTTGAAATGTAACAATGAGCTTCAAAAAGGCAATGAGATGTTTGAAGGGCAGACAGTGCCTCTATTCTGTGTGCAGGTACCCTGGATCTGCAAACTCTTCGCCTCCGTAACTGCCAGGCAGATGCTTCCAGAGTGTTATTAATTCCCTGGAACTGGTAGAATACTGCCAGGTGTCTGTCACAATTTTTTGTCATTTCTGCATATCTCTTTCACCTCTCCAGAGCTGGTATTTCGAAACTTAGCATTTCAGAACTTGAAGTGTTATTTCATCAGCACTTCAGTTTTGTTCCTGTAACCTGTTTCATAAGGTTTGATGTTTCTGAAAGTAATATGTGCAGTGCAGATGTTATAGAAAGGATTTAAATGTGCTATCAATAACAACAAGAGCAGAAGACCTTCAGATGCATACATCTCAAAGCAACTAGGAAAATAATTTTGTCCAGTGTCTTACTGGGTTCTTAAAGTTGCATGAACTGAGCTCTCCTGACTAGTGACATTGTCTCCAAAAGCACCCGAATCACCCTTTTTCATCACATTTTCCAGAGCATAGGGTGACCTTGTGTCTGTAGTTTGACTCCCAGAGTTAGGAAATAGATGTTAGATTTTTTGAAATTGACAGTGATTTAATAAAGATAAAACCTATCTAATAAACTTGTGCAAACTCAAAATCACACAAAGGCATTCTCTTCTTCAGTTACAGTTGACTGTTTAGGGAATGTTTAAAAGAACATTGCTTTTACTCTCTTCACAGACATAAGAGGTAGCAGATACTTCCTGCAAGAGCTAAACCCTTTCTACTTTGCATTCACATACATTAAAGACTTTTGAAATAAATATGCATTACCAGCAAGGGCCAACTAAAATAAAGCATTTCCC
>VXBX01007128.1:122190-132829 GCA_013400415.1 Scytalopus superciliaris
AGAAAAGAAAAGAAAAGAAAAGAAAAGAAAAAGGAAAGTTAAAATATCTTTCAAAACCCAGATGAGTCCCTGACAAAGAGAACCAAATTAATTAAAAGGGATAATCTGATAAAAAATACAATTATGGTACCCTAAGATTACCTGTTTATCAGATTTCTCTTGTAATCTTCCCATGTGTTCTCCTTATACCTCAACAGATATTTCTCAATGTTTTAAGGAGTTTCTCTAATAAGCTAGTAAGTGACCTTCATGTATTTTTCTATGGCCCAGTATTTCCTCATATTTCTGCCACAGCTTTTTAGTGCAACAATCTGCAGTTAGAACAGAGAGAGACAGAGAAGCTCTTTCCTCCTTTGGAAATGTACTGGTTCCTTTCTCAGTTTTAGAACTCTTTTATAACAAAAAAATTTTATGATTTCAGGTCAGCAACAGTGAGCCTCTGAATGGCAAACTCAACAGCTAGACCTGTAAAACTGATGTATTTGGCAAGGAAATTTATATATTGTTATTTTAGGTGTGTATATGCCTAATATGATTGAGTAATAAGATGTAATAATAGTAATATGAATTATTAAGCATTATGTACATGTCTCATGGTTATTAATTCCTAGATTCTATCACACTGTTTGCATGCTGATTTTATCCACGTTGGAAAATCAGTTGGGAGTTATAAGGAGGTTGATGGTTCTAGCCCTGTCTGCTTGGTGGTTTGTATGGATGTTGATGTGAACATACCCTACCAGAGAATCAAATGTTTTGTTTTTCTTCTCCTTGTGGTGACTGTTGTCTCCAGCTTGTTCCGTACAGAATGAGTCATTAATTAAACTTGGACTTTTTGCAGGTGGCCTG
Source organism: Scytalopus superciliaris (assembly GCA_013400415.1). Taxonomy (NCBI): domain Eukaryota; kingdom Metazoa; phylum Chordata; class Aves; order Passeriformes; family Rhinocryptidae; genus Scytalopus; species Scytalopus superciliaris. The sequence goes on from VXBX01007128.1 coordinate 123,040, forward strand.
TTGCAGGACTGTGCTTTATTCTTGCTTGTTCTGCTCCCATGAACAATATTTTGGGGGATTTCAGGCAATGTTATTTTTGTGATTTCACATTTTCTTCACTTTTCTTTCTGCCACAAGTATTCCTATAAGAGACAGAAAGTGAAAGGCTCAGTTAAGAAAGACACAGCCACCTCCAAAGTGTTAAAACTGCAATAAACCCATCATCTCTGACAACAGCGGCATGAAAAGATAAAAATCAGCCTGCCAAGAATGTAGTAACCACCCATTCACTTTTAAATGCTCTCCACACTTCAATGCACAGACCTAATTACTTTTCTGCATTCTCAAATCCACTTTGCAGTGATGCAATCAGAAACCTGGTGTTAAAATATTTTAGACTCTAAGGATCAAGACTAATTATGGGCCTAAACTGCACCTTTTGGTGTGCTTATGAACCAGCCTTCCCCCTCCCCCATCCACTGCTCCCCCTTCCCTGCTTTTGCGATGCTTTAAAGCACACTCCACTAGAAGAAAGGCTGTCCAGTCTCAGCCGGGGGTGAGGTAAAGAGAGAATAAAACAAAAAGCTACTCAGTCCAATTCAGTAAACTTCAATGAAGCTGGTATATTTAATGTGAGCCCAGGGTTCGCCTACAGAATTGTGATAGAATGCAATATTCTCAACAAAAAAAGATGTGTTTAAAGTCGGGCAAGGCCCCATAAGGCTGTTGTTGGTGTTTAAGCAGTACATCGAGGTATTTAGCTCTAAGGGTTTCTAAACATTCCAGCTGAGAATAAAACAACAGCTTTACAGTAGCTTCTTAAAGGTTTGGGGGGCTGGGAATGTTCCCTCCCCCTTGCATTGAAAAGTCAATAAACAGTAGGAAAGATCATGTCATAACAAAGATGAAACCACCTATTACAGGGTGTAGTGATGGCTAATGGTGCTATCAGGAGGACTATTCCCATATATTAGATGCTGTAATTCTTATAATAATGTTATTATTATTATAACACCTAGGCATAGGTGTTTATAGGCATTTTTCATTTTGTACAGCATGAAGCCTCTGCTGTCCATCCACCCTTCCTATGGCTGGTGCTTGCTAAAATATGGAAATATTAGGTAATGACATCAACATTGCAGTTGGCAGCCAGAAATCCAAGCACATTTTCTGTTACATGTGTCTTATTTTTCATGGCATTTACCAAACTTCTTTAGGCAATTTTTTCTGGAGCTATAGTCCTAAGAAGCTTTCATTCATGCTAAACCATTATCTGCAAAAGTTGGTATAAGTGTTTTTCCTCTATGAAGTACTTTTAGTTCCACTTACTAAATAGGAGTAATAGCAACACCATAATCAATAACAACAACAGTAATAATAAAAAGCCCAGACCTTTTGCTTATTGCAACACAGGTATTGTGCCACTTTCAAGGAGTTTAATGAGAAAAAAAACCCTAAGAAAATATTTAGTTCTCTTTTACCTTTGCGTGCTTCAGGATAGGCCCAGATTATTGCAAATCACATAATTGTGTGCACATAAATATTTTAAATCCTCGTCCAGTTTAGGTTAATCAAAACTAAATAGTCATCCTCAGCTACTGATACAAGGGAAAGGGTTAAAACACAAGATGGTCTGACAGGGATAGTTCACATGAAAGTTTAAGAAAAATAATAAGGGAATTAGCAGAGAGCATGCACATTGACTTACAACCACCAATTAACCCTCTTTGTTAGACAGGTAATTTTTTCCACTCAGTAGCATCAAATATAAGAGAAATAGGTGACCAAAACAATAATTATCTTAATGGAATTCAAAGCCTTGAAAACCACAATTTGTAAAAAATAAAAACAGAGTTCTTTTCATAGTATATGCTTCATCTAAAGATTGCAATAAGAACCGGCCCCTAGCTCTGACCCTTTACACTTCAAGGTGAAAAAGTAGGTTAAAGAAAGTAATGGTAATAATCATAGGGCTTTTCTACATAAAACAGTCTCTGAGTGAAGGTCAGAGATCAAACACTCGGGGCACTACCTGCGTCACACAAAGATCTTTTCACAATAGAAATGAAGAGCAAGGCTGGCAGAAAAGAGCAAGAAGACTAATCAATTCTAAAATTATTAAGAAAAGAAAAAGATAAAAAAAAAGTGAATTTTGAAAAGTCTGGATGAAAATAAAAAGAAGTTTCGCTATTCTTTCCTTAATTTTTTAAAAAAATAAGTCTGAGGATTTCCTGAACTTCACAGAGCGGTTCCACTGGTAATGAATGTTAAATAGCTCCATTTCATCTTCATTCCCACCTACCAGCTACATTCTTTTGCACCATCTGAAATAGTCTTTGCATTCTTTTTTGTGCTAGTTTGGGCACTTTTACAGAGAACCAAAGATTCCTATGTTCTCAGGATTATATACTTATTTTTTTGGTTGTTGTCAAGTCTTTAGATGATTTTTACACCATAGTAATTAATATTCCCATTCTGAGCTTGTGAGAGTTGTGGAAACAGATCTCACATTAAACAAAACACACTTCTCCTGCCCTCCGTCACTTAGACTGTTTGACAGTTCGAAGATAGATCCCCACAATTGCATACAAGAGTTCTCTGAACTTGCTGCATATCCTGGGGGCATTTTGTCAAGCATTTTATAATAAAGGTATTCAATTTTTTTTAATGGAGAAGTTTAAGGCATGCATCAGGTTGCCCAATTTAAATAATTCTTTATTTTAAATCAGTTTTAAGTCTCACAGGCTGCATTTTAACTTGTGAACAGTGTCCTGTTGACTTCACCAGGTAAGGCTTTCTTCCCTTCTTAGGGCTGGACAAACAAAGATTTTGCTGGAAGTAGAACAAACTGCTCAGCAGTGAGCAGGATCCAGTGCTAGCAAAGCCAAGGGAAAGAGGTTACTTGCCTGGCTCATTTTTTTTGCCTTTAGTCTTCCTTAAGTTACACTTGTCTAGGTATTTACTCATTCCCCCTGACAAATTCTTTCTTACAGTTGAGAAAAATAGACATGTTTATCTGCTCTACAAGCTGGTTGGTGGATCCCCACCCCATCCTGAAGTTTTGCTTTTAGATATAAAGCTGATGTGTAAAGAAACTCAGAATACCATCCTCAAATACAGAGAGCTGGTCATCAGCATGAAATTGGGTGTTCTTACTGAAAATATTTTCAAAAACATCACATTTAAGACATAACAAACAAACAATATGTAGCAGTATTTGACCTGACTTCTCAACAGATAGTGGAGTGTAAAATTAAAAAAGTAAAAATTAATCATTATGTTTCTGGCGTCACAGTGGGGAGCTGTTTAATGGGAAACTTTAAAAGACATATATAACTAATGCTTCCTATTGTCATAAAAGGAAACAAAATAATACGTGCATACTGTATGATTCCCTTTCCCCCTCCTCATTTTTAATTCAGTGACAAAAGCCTTGTCTCATTTGTTGCTGCTACTCTGGAGTAGTCAAAAACCACTTGGATATCTGCACATTTTATATCATATAATCTAATAATTCACTATAGCATCAGGTTGCAAAAGGCTGGTTCATCTATCGGACACATTCAGTTATCTGTTAGATACATGCTAACCCTTGTGCCCATACTGTACAGAGTACATTTTGTAAAAACTGAAGGAAAATATGACTTAACTTTATTTTTTCTAATAGATCAGAGAGTCACAGAGATGGAGGCAGAAACATAGGTGCATTTTTCATCTAGTGTTTATGTTGAGTGCAGAACTGCCTCCCCAAGATTCTAAGACAAACCAAGAGGATCTGAGACATGAAAATGTGTTCACTTATTTTGTAGTCTTGGAAAATTGCTGTCTGAATTTTCTTCTCATTCAGGTCTTAAAGCATCTTCTAATATATGTCATCACAGATATATCTCTGATTTTTAAATTACCTTTAATGTGTTTGAGTCAAATATTTGCATTCTTTGTCAAATATCAGAATTCACTTCCCTGTGATGTAGCTTCAATTAGCAGTTATTGTCTGATGACTCCTTAGGAAAAAAAAAAAACAGGCCTTAATAGACAATGTGCTGGAAGGTATAATAATGGCTACATTGGCCTGTTGTTTGAGATCTTGGCCCACTGGCAGAAGGTCACTGAGTCTCATCCTATTGATGTGATCTGACTGAGCATGAAGTTAAAATTATAGTCACACAATGACTATGATGTTTTTGGGTTGCAATTTTTGCAATTAGCCACAATGTGACCTTCATGTTTCATCCCTTAAAAGCAGAGTTATAGTATTGATTATTATTCCTGGCATTGCTGCAGTTTATTAGTTTTGTCAGATTTATTTTATATTCAGTTATTTGTCACATGAGGATTATGTGGCAAGTCATGGAGTATGTGACACACATTTTTTATTACAGAAGATGTTCCTAAAATAGATGTAAGCATCTCTGCAAAAGGCAGTCCCTCTGTGCCAAATTCCAGTTTGTGCTAATGTGAGAACCCAGTAGGATGAGAGAAGGAGTATAAAGAACCTTTATCCATTGCTGCTGCAATGACATTTTTTGAGTTTTCAAAATGCATTACAGATTGCAGTGAGTTGCAAAGAAAACAGGAATGGCAGAGGTCAAATCTTGGGTTTGCCTCTCTCTCTGCCTTGCTGTACTCCAGAGCACAAGAGGTTTCACTTATTAGTGTAATGTATTCTGTTCCTGACAATAACACAGGAATGTTTTGTTGAAAGTCAAAAATATATTGTATAAAGTACTGCTGTCTAGTATACAAAAACTTCAGCAAGTGGCCATGTTTTTCCTCCAAACAGTGTTTTGGGATGTTCTGAAAGTACACAACACAGTAAACTGATGTTCTCATACCATATTTCACCCTGTTATTCTCCTGCAGCCTACAAGGTCATACAAATCTTTCAAAACTACCTTTTATTTTCCCTCTGTATTGAAGATGTCACTAAAACACCTGTGATCAGCACATACCATTTTTCCCCCCTCCAAACTTAAATGAGAGATTTAGGCAAATTTGTTCCTAAAAAAGAACCTTGAGAAACTTCAATAACAACTCTTAACAAAATTAATAATTCACTTTAAACCATTTTAGTATTTGAATTCAACACATCAGGTTTTCTTACACCAGCCCTCTCCCCTCCAGCTTCACCAATAATTTTTTACATGCCACACTATCAGGTACTTTGCTGAAACCTAGTTAATTGGGATTTGTCTCATTTCTTTAGTTCAAGTGAGTCAGTTATCTTTTCCAAAAGATCTGTCTGTCATGATCTTCCTTTTGTTACTCAGGTCACACATTTAAGCCTGTTTTTCATGCAGTATATGATGAATTATGGTGACTGCACTCTAAAATCTCTTTTGATTTTTATGTCAAAATAAAAATGTTATTATATGGTTGCTTGATGAAACATAACTTTAGGATGAGCAGGAATAACCTAGTTTGTTAGTAGGACTAATACAACCAGTACAGCTAGTAGAACTGATAGGACTAATGTGCTTTTCTATGTCCATTTCTGATTGGAAAGAGGGAAAATATAATTTGAACTTCAAGGGTAGTTTTAGAGATTAAGACAAACTCGTGACCCTGACCATATAATTTCTTTGCCTCCCTTGTCCTGTAAATGTGAACAGAAACACAAACTTTTCTCATTTTACACATGCAGTTATAGTTCTGTTTTTCAAATTTTATTACTCTAGCATGTACTGGGTTTCTGGCTAGTTTTCAACAATCTTCTGGGAAATGCTGCCTGTTCCCTCAGTGATGTGAAAATACTGTTCAATAGGATATGTTGTGATTCTTTAGAATAATTTTAGCCACAGAACAGCTGGGAAATTCAGACCAACTCCGTAATTTCCAGGCCCTGTCTGGAAATACTGAGAATCTCAAATCAAACCAAACCACCCACTGTCACTAATTCCAGATGAGGTATGGAAAAGTCAGAAAACTAGGCACCGTAGAGAAACAGCAGGCTTAAACTCCCACCCACCATCCACATTTAAGCTTTTGTAAGAGTCAAACTGATGTTGGATGGGTTTCGATTTCATGGAGATCCAGTCAGGCATAGAAGGCTGCAAGCGGAATGCAAGTCACCGTAAAATGTAAAGGAAGACTGGGAAACAGAGCAGGATGCTATACCGGCTAAGTGTGGGATGTTTTACAAGGACTTAGGGAACGGGTCATAAGAGTTTTGTGTAATCTGTTTCTTCAGTAAAACATCTATGAGTTTTAACAATTTTTTGAATAGGCAAATTAGAGCTGGAGAAATACTGACAAGCCATGTATATGCACAGCAGGCTCCCTGAGAGCTGACAGTAAACACTCTTTAGAAAGAGAATATTCTTATCAGAGATGTGCCAAGCTGCACTTGCACTATTACTAATCTCACTGACTGAGCAAGGTGTCTTTAAGCTGGAAAGTCTGCCAGTGAAGCCCATGAGGTAATGAGGTAATAGGCCATGTGTTGTGTGACAAACCAACACAGGTGGGAAGGCAGCAATTATAAAACCCTCTTTGGCAACTTGGGGAGGTAGAGAGATTACATTTCACCTGCTGTCACTTAAGTTTTTGCATCACTTTACTTGTGTTTGCCAGGATATACACAAGCCTACCAATTAAGATGAATATGTGTCTTCTAAATGAATTGTAGCATTTTTCAATGAGTTTATTAAGTATTTAGTCCAAGTTCTTCAGTTACTCCTAAAGATTACAGTTAATTTCATTATTAACTGCTAAATTATTCATGTTGAGGTGCACTTCCCAAATCTTTCTCTGGCTCATAATATCCTTCTTTCATCTTTGCAGCAACAAGTTTGAGGTAGATGCTCCAGGTACGTGTGCATATCATTCTGCCCTTTTGTTTCTCTTCATTTAATTACAGCCTTCTTCTTCACTGTGTTTAGTCTGTAGGCATGTGAATAAATAACCTTCCAAGCAGGGATGTGCTTTTCAAGCTCTTTGCTGAGGGTGTTTGACCTTCTCACATTGATGACATCTTTAGGATGCACAGATTTGGTATTGCCATGCACAAACCATTCCCCTTGCAAATGCCTTTTCACAGCAACTTCTGTGAGAGAAAATTTCAAACTACTTTCACACAAATAATGAATTTCACCTTTTTTATATAATTTGCATATTTTTGTATGCTTGGATTTAATATCAGTTGCAGTTACTTGGAACTCTGAAAAAGCTGGTAAATTATGGAGCATTGAATTATTTGACCCTTAAGATCTCCAAAAAGATGCTTGTAGATAGTCTGTGAAGCCAACTGTAAAATAATTTTTATAATGAAACCTAAAATACAATGGGGTATTGTGTTGAACACAACTAAGGTAGAATATTAAAAGAAACCTTGTCTGGTACACAATGCTCTATGAAAATTATTACATCTGGACCCTTGTGACTTTGAGACCTGAGGACAACTTTCTGCAAAGTGCCATCACTAGTAACTCTGTGTCACTAGATTGTTTACAGAAATGATGTTGTCATTTGTTCCAGTGATTTGCTGTAAGGCAAAACAAAACTCTTCCCAAGACACTGCCACCATTCTAACTCCCTTGGGAATACAATGTAGCCAGATCTTTCTGAAGATAGTGAGAAAACAGCAATATTTACTGAAGGAGGTCAGCTCATCCAGGAAGAAAAAAAAAATTCCACCAGCACATCCACACTGTTTTCTAATTTCAAAACACAGTAAGTCCTCTGTTTTGCTGGCTAAGCTAACAACCATGCCAGGCTGCAGCACCAATCAGCTCCATGAAGATACAGGAATCCCATGCTATCGTTAGGATGTTCAAAGTCAGCTGTGCAATAAACAGATCCTAAGGGAGCTGACTCAGAAAGATGCCCTCCTTGGTCTGCTGCTTGTCAACAGAGTCGATCTCATGAGTGAAGTGGAGATGGGCAGCTGTCTTGGCCACAGCAACGACAAAGTGATTGCATTTAAAGTCTCTCTTGACAGGATGTAAAGTCCTATCAAAATGTCAACTCTGGACGTGAGTAGAGCAGAATTCAGGCTTCCCAGAAAATTAGTAGGCAAGGCCTCCAAGGAAAATATTTTTGCAGGTGCTGGGTTCAATCAGTGTTGGTCACTTTTAAAACATCTCCTAAAAGCACAGGGGCAAGCACTTCGCAAATGTTGGAAGTCAAGCAGGCAAGGCAGAAGGNAGCTGTGCAATAAACAGATCCTAAGGGAGCTGACTCAGAAAGATGCCCTCCTTGGTCTGCTGCTTGTCAACAGAGTGGATCTCATGAGTGAAGTGGAGATGGGCAGCTGTCTTGGCCACAGCAACGACAAAGTGATTGCATTTAAAGTCTCTCTTGACAGGATGTAAAGTCCTATCAAAATGTCAACTCTGGACGTGAGTAGAGCAGAATTCAGGCTTCCCAGAAAATTAGTAGGCAAGGCCTCCAAGGAAAATATTTTTGCAGGTGCTGGGTTCAATCAGTGTTGGTCACTTTTAAAACATCTCCTAAAAGCACAGGGGCAAGCACTTCGCAAATGTTGGAAGTCAAGCAGGCAAGGCAGAAGGCTGGTTTGGCTGAACAGGAATCTTGTCTTGGAGATAAGACAAAAAAGAAAGGTGTACACCCAGTGGAATCAAGGTCAAGTGACATGAGAAGGCTTCAGACATGCTGCTTGCCGTTGCGGAGAGAAAATTTGTGTGGCAAAGCTCAGCTGGAGTTGAAGTTGGCCAGAAATGCTGGGGACAATAAAAAGAGTCTTTTTTTCAAATATATTAAGGGCAATAGGCAGTGTGGAAATAACAGCCTGTTATAGGATGAGAGTGGTCATCTCACAGACAGGGACATAGACAATGCAGATATGTTTAATGATTTCTTTGCTTCTGTCTTTAACACAGATGACAGACTAAGGTGCCCTGATCTGGAGGACAGTGGTTGTGAAATGGATCAATTCCCAGTCAACTCTGAAATTGTGTGGGACCTGCTGCTTCAGCTGGATTCCTTCAAATCTATGGGCCCTTATGAGATTCATCCCAGAATCCTCAAAGAGCTCATTGATGTCATCACAAAATCTCACCTGATGATTTTTGAGCAGTCTTGGGAATCCTGAGAGGTTCCAATGGATTGGAAGCTGGTGAACATTGTCGCAGTTCTCAAGAAGATTTAAAAGCGGGACCCTGGAAACTGCAGGTCTGTCATTCACATTTCAGTGCCTGGTAAAGTTATGCAGAAGCTTGTTGTGGGAAATATTGAAAAACACCTGAAAGACAACACAGTCATTGGTCACAGCCAGCACAGCTTCATGAAAGCCTTAGTTATCAAACCTAATTTCCTTTTAACACAAGGTAACCCACCCAGCTGATCAAGGGTAGCTAGTTGATCTGATCTTACTGGATTTCAGTAAAGCTCTGTCTCTCACAGGATGCATCTGGACAAAGTGGCCAGCACACAGCTGGATAAACNAGGTCTGTCATTCACATTTCAGTGCCTGGTAAAGTTATGCAGAAGCTTGTTGTGGGAAATATTGAAAAACACCTGAAAGACAACACAGTCATTGGTCACAGCCAGCACAGCTTCATGAAAGCCTTAGTTATCAAACCTAATTTCCTTTTAACACAAGGTAACCCACCCAGCTGATCANGCTCTTCAACTTCTTCATAAATGACTTGGACCCAGGACTGGAAGACATACTAAGCTGTCCTGGTTACAGCGACCAGGACCAGTTTGTCACTGCGTGCGTGTGACCAGGGCTGTGTATTCTACACCCTCTATGTCATTTCTCAGGAACTGATAACAATGGATCATTTGCAGCAGCTGCCCAGGGCACACCTGACCCCTCAGGCTACAAGCTGGGTGTTTAGGAACTCTG